>JABUQX010050189.1:0-2500 GCA_015478945.1 Trachelipus rathkii
ACATTAATAGAGAGAATTATTCTCATGCATAAAAGATATATAGAATATATATGTTTGTATTAGTAAAATTCGTGGCAATGCCTGCTTCATGCAAATTGTGATATATATACCAGGAGAATTCCTTCCTGGTTGTGTATATGCATATACATTTATAATACAGCCTCTCTCAATAACTTTTATAATCTAGTATTTACTTACTACTCCATACTATAATGTGCTTCTAAAGTTGTATAGGGATTTACTTCCTGTCAATGAATTAATGATTCGTATGTTGGGAATAGGTATAAAACTAGCTCTATGCTGCATTTATTAGCAAATGTATATAACCAGTGTAGAATCCTTTTTCCTGCCTTTGATATGCATTAATATTACATAAAACAGACCTACCTTATATAATCATAAATTAATCATTTGTTACTTAGCCTTTACTCTGCATAAGCTCTCATATTACTGAGTAGGGAACTTCTCCTGTACAGGCAATATGATACATAATGTATAAGTATAATAGTTAATATACTAGTTTATACCCTATTTCTAATTCCTTGTTATTTGTTTTTTATAGGATCTCATGTGGCGTACCGAACCTCCTCACTTGGCCTAAAATAGATTCGTGATGAAAGGCACGGAAATAAGAGAGAGTAGTCAATATTAAGAAACATACTTATTCAATCAACCTTAAAGAAGCGCGTCCTCTAACGCGAGCCAAGCTTTCAGAGAGAAAATTATAACTGATTTATTGTAGTGCAGTTTTTTTACAAATTTGTTAGCAAAATTGAATATAATATCGAACGATATGATACTTTATATACTTTTTATAAGCTAATTTCCATAAGTTGTTAGATAATAAGTGAGTGTTAATAGTCGAAAATAACGTCATACTTATATAAATAAAAAATAATAATAAAAATATCGATAATAATATTTTTGATATATCGTATATTTATTTAGATATATATCGAACATCCTATATCTTAAAATAATTTCAACGATGTCGATGTGAACCTTCTCAAAACGTTCACCAGAAGGCAAGAAGGTGTCTAGACTTAATCTTATACTAATCTATATTTAATCTATATTTATACAATAATAATAATCAAAACTAATAATCCCAGCAATTTAAACTAATAAGTTCTCTAAATGCATCTTGTTTTTCTTCAATACCAGCATATATATTAATATTAATAGAATATAATACATAAATAACTAGAAGCAATATTTAAGGATCGTAATTAAAGCCATGAATTAATTTAATAATAAAAATAAAATATTTTATTTATAAAATACTAAATAATAGTAATATCCAATAATACTTATAACAATATTCACAATGATGGAAAAATTCACAATATAGAGTCCAGTTGATCATAAAAGTTATTATATTGTGTTATAAAAGTAATTTCCTTGCGTGTTCAATATCGCAAATTTTAATCAACTCTCATACGTTTGAATTAAAATTATTCTATTAATTGTCTCAACACCTATATAATTTTCTGTTTGAGTTACACTCATCATTAGTCCATTCCGTATTATATTAACCTGTCGTCTCTCCATTAAGATACTTATCTCAGCCATATTCTGATCCTTAGCAGAGTACTAAGATATTGTCTAACTATGTTACTGGTGGTGTGTCATAGATATATTGGGCTGTAGTAGTTAATACTATCTAAAGCCTTTTCGTCGACGAAAGTATAGGATTAATCAGTCTCTCTTATATAGCTTGTGTGAGGAGACAACATATATAATCCTTTTAGTCTCATTAACTCAAGTTCTTTATCTCTTCCAAATTTTATGTTACTACATAAAGTTTACTTAGTTTCATCTGAACTATGACGTCATTATTAGGATGAGTAATAATACTATAAAAAATAAAGGGTCTTATTTACCTTATTTAAACTCATTACTCGATATGTGTAATGAGTAGTGACATAGGTTATGAAAGGATAGTAGATATGTCCTAAAATTTGCTCATTAATACGCAGGTGTATTTACTCAAGTAGTGGAAAAACTAGTTATAATCAATAATGGAGAACCGTTATAAAAGTTACCAGATAACGGAGTTATTAGGAATCTTCTTCCAGAAACTCCGTGGAGATTTATTGCTTGGATGGTTTAAGCTGCTCGTGCTGCTGTCATATTGCCAAAATATCCTAATATGAGTATATATTTCATAGATACTCTAAAGTCCACCAGCTGCTCCTCGTGACGATTTCAATTAACTTTTTATTTTAATACTACTTCTCATCGATATTATAGTGAGAGTAGGGGTATTTTCTTCACTACTTCCTATGAGCTCTAACCTAATTTCCACAATATGTGAGTTGAATGTGCTGGCGATAGGTATTTATTGACGATAATCATATAAGGTCTTAATGGAGAGTCATTATACAAACTGGCTCTAACATCCGCAGAGTATTTCGCCGAATCAAATATCATAGGCATGATGAAATGCACGACGTCATGCCACTGAATGCAACTAAAAAGCGCTTTTCTTGTGGCGTAT
>JABUQX010050189.1:7500-32500 GCA_015478945.1 Trachelipus rathkii
TCGTGCCAGGTGATATTTTTTAAACGTATTTCATTTTTGTTTTCGCCAAAATTACGTTATCTCTCACTAATACCTGACTCAGTGAAAATCCAATATTCTTTAAATAAACTTGAGATCATGACATTCCTCAGTTGAGAGGAAGTCATATATACTATCTCAACTAGTGATGTAGTATAATAGTTATTATATACTTGGCTGTCTATTTATTTATAACTTAGAATAATAAGCTTATAGGGACACTATATGACTACATGGAGATAATGGGACCTCTTTCTCCTTAAATTCATACCCGCTCGTTATATCTATAGTGAGACAGCTCAATAACTATCTTATTTTAATGCCTTGATTCTATGTCAGGACAGATACCATCCAGTGATTTCGTGAGTACTCTATTATGTTTTCTATATTTGACGCCACTTTAACTCTGGTGGAAGGTCATATTACGTCAAGTGAGGCTGTTATATTATATAAAGTATAGTATATATATAATCAATCTTATTACATCACGGTGAACTTCAAATAAAGATATCTTGTTAACTTCCATTTTTTATAACCTATAAGAAGACTCTAGTTGCCGACTGAGTGTCTATGTGTTCTGCTGCTTGCTCTCAAAACTACAAATCGCCGATCTCTCAATGGACTTACAATTAGGCAGCATGGGATAGACTACAATGAAGGTCACACATATTCATCTAATCACTGGCAAACTATACAAAAACATATAGGTAAATTAGATGATAATAATTATTAATAGGATAAGTAGATGATTTATAACTCAATAGTCTTTATACCAATTTTTAATCATAAACCACAAGTATCGTCAAGCTATGCACAATATCTCATCGTGTACAAATAAGATTTGTGATAGTAGAAGAAACTCTTCTCATCCTTCCTGCGTAGCAATGTAACACTTACTTTGTTTCAATCTATATACCTGCTTAATAGTTGATATGTGTTAAAGTGTCATTAAAAATTTATCTTACAGAGAAATCGAAATTTCTCAGACAAATGGAGGAATTCCGAGCTCATTTTCAAAAATCTAAAAATTTTAAATTTCGTGCTCACCACACATTAATCATCCCTGAAATTAGTAGGTGCTTTGATGCAACGACGAGACTCGTGCACGTGCTCTATACATATATGCTAGCATAGGGTGAATTATGTAATTGGCTTCATAACTTAGTCTGAATGTATTAGCGAGCCTTTGGTGCTCGTGCTCATATCGGCGGGTGAAAATATACTTCGATATTTATCTCGCTTGCCCCATACACTGCACTCCATTGCTCGACTCAGACTGCGAGGCCACACATGAATGGCGACACGTGCTTAGTTATTACATTAGGTATAAGATACCTTCCCATAAACTCATCTACTAACGCTGTTAGATCCCTTTCAAAACGAGGTGATACGTATCTCCACTAAAACCTTCCGATCGTCCCCCAGGATGTGATACTCTTTGAAGTTTTGATGTGATGCACTCACGTTTGTAAGGGAATTACTTTACTATAGTTGATAGTAGGTAAAGGTGGTGGCAGCATCGCCCATGTCGATCAGTTTAAAGTGTCCCTATGCCATATTTATTCTTATTAGATATAATAAAATATAGAAATTCATCTCAGGTAAATGTTTAGGTCACCAGCTGTATTAACGCCTATTATTAAGGTAGATTACACTCTCTAATGATTATTTAGTATATTGAGATGTTGAGCTGAGGAATGATTATAGTTGATTCTCACTCAAATCGATTTTATTTATATATTTTTTTTTATAATAATTTATTCTCCCTAGATAGTATACTTTTATATTAACCGTATATTGTACATTCCATATTTTAATTTACGGATACGCTTTTCTTTCTTATATTCATTTTTTTTAATTATCACATACTCAAAAACTAACTATATAAAAAAAATACTTTTTTTTATATTTAAAATTATCGAACACATCCTAGAAGCATATATAAATTTTCGCTGATATAGCTGAAGTTATCTGAGTCATAAACAAATTTATTAAAATTCAGGTAAACGATTTCTTCCACATATAATCTCAACATCGTTTGCCGATGTGACAACCGCTGTTTATTGGATGGCGCTGTTGTGCCCTAAACCCAAATAACTAATATATAGAAGTTACATCTATATGTGCCTCTACTGTGACAATCCCGTTTGATCAGAAATAGGTGTTGCTAATCATCCTTACGTGTACATATAATAACTTACTCTTATATTCATATCAGATATTATATAATCATCGTCTCATATTACATCACTAATCCAGACGTCATAATGTGTTATAATAAAGTAGGTAAAAAATAAGCCACTGTTAGTAGATGGGGACCAAAACTTAACCTGTGTCCACGCTCTCCTTATACTTATAACTCGGCATCACACCCCACGAAGTCGCGAGTAAGAGAGCGAGTCTAATGGTCAAGATCTACGAAGCCATTTTCTCAAGGCGCATGATGATCGCCTCCTACATACGAAAGCTTTGTAGAAATGTACGCTCTTGATCTCCTCAAAGTAGTAACGGCTATACCACGATCGGAACAAACTGATACGAACTATGGTAACTGTAGTACTATTACTCACCGGGTGAGTATCGGAAGGATAGCTCCCCTCGTAAAAATATGTGAAAAATTGTGTTCGAACCAATATTGTGTGGATGATGTGCTTGCAGACTTGTTAAATGACAAATTTACTGCCAAAAAGTAAGATAAGAAGGATGAGCGATTTCTACACACTCGCTGTTCAGAATGCTCTTGAGCAGAAGACCTTATCCGTAGTGTGCATATGATGGTTTGTAATAATATAGTTGAATCAAGTAGTGTTATTTATACTATTTCTGTGTTTTATAAATGTATAACCCATGCAACTAAATTTTTTGTTTTTAAATTAATACACCTTGCTCTTTATATTGATCAGTAATTTCTCTGCTCTCGAAGAAGGTCATTTAGTGGCCACGTTAGCCCCCCACCAGAGGGATTTATTTGGTTCGCCTCTGCCCTCATAAGAGCATTAGTAACAGGAAAATGTCACCCTTGACAAAAGTGGTATTCACATTATTCTTTGCTGGACACTTAAGCATGCCCTACTGGTAAGTGAGTATATGTGAGATGATAAGCGAGTGATGTACCTCGTCATTGACAAGATGAATGTCACTGTATGACTCGCGGATTTTGAAAATCCACTGAAGAGCCACCTCTCTATGTCGCACACGGAGAGTCCTAGATTAGAGCTATAGATCTCGAGGTAATCTGATATATCTATAAATATATGCAAAGAGTTGATTTGTTCAGATACCCACTAACAGTGCGCTCAACTAAGCACATGGAACTACAAAATTTGTGAGCATGCCATAATTATAATTCGCTCTTATAATATGGTTGAACTTCTATATTTTTACCTCTTCAGTTTTGAGAACTCGAAAAATATAAACTTGTAACGAAATGGTGACGAGATGAACTCACAAAATAGCAAGAAAAGACTAAAATAATTTTGTGTTACCATTTTTACATTTGCCGACTTCGTCTTAGATTAGTATATTAAATATATGATATAAGTATAATATAGGATCCTGCATTGAGCAGATGATGTATGAATAAATGATTTATATTAGCGACCGATAGGTGAGCATTAGTGGCAGAAAGAGTGGTGCTATAAGAGTATGTTGCAGAAAATTCTAACCAAACCGCTCGGCGTGCCTCGAGTAAGGAATCGAGTGGGAGGTGATAATAGTGCCGCTATCACGAGATAGAGTGATGTGATGCACACACTTGTTGTGCTGTGGGTGCCAGAATAAAATTGCAACATGGGAATTTATTTGTTTATAGATATGACTTTACTATTTTCTGATTTGATTTAAAGTTATAAGGGAGAATCCTTTTGTAATAATGAATATTATTAGAATATAATATATAGACGCAGCTAATATTGGAGAAGTGAGTAGTATGCACTCTCTCAAGAATAACTGCTCCCAATACATTCGTTTCGTGGGCTACTCATGTATACATCCGGCCGATAGTGCATGGCATATAATCGACAGACTTACTATATAGATTTATGAGATAAGAAAATTATTAATAAATAATACTATACGTTAGGCCAGTATTAGAGTGTTGTTCACAAGTTTGGACCCCTTATTTAAGGAAAGGGTAATTATTTACAATAAGTGCCTCTAAACAGATTTTTATGAAAATCACAGCATACAGTCTAAAAAATAATTAATGAGAATGAAAAAAAAATTAATGATCAGTCTCTTAGGAAAAAAAGTTAGACTCAAATGTATTTTAATATTCCCTTAGGGTTTTCTTATACTAGAACTGGGTAGAATTTCGGTTTATCCCACTTTACGATTTTTATGAATTTAGAATATGCTAAATAATATAAAAGACTATAACCCACAGATATGTTATCATAGTGTAAAAAGCAAAATAGTAAAAAAAATTATAAATGTAACTTTATTTCGTAATATAAAAAAATTTAATCCTTAATATTCCATATATAATTATATTTAGGTATTAGATGTGTATGCGCAAAAAGGTTGTCAACAAAAAGATTTGCCAAATGATTATACACATTAGGTGATGAGGATACTAAAATTATAAAAAAAAATTAAAATAGAATGAGACATAGTACAGTCTTTTTAATATACAATCATAATATGCGAAAAATTAGTTCGCCTGGGCGTCTTAGGAACAACACCAAGCTCTGCACATTACCTCCCTTCAAAGATGTATCTTCTCGAAGCTTTCAATACCACCTCCAGAACTTTTCTCGACCCTCATGTCAGCCTGATCCATGTGATCTCAGGTGATCATTTCAGCCTCAAGTCAGGCTATTATTAAAGTTTGTTAGCGTATTACACAGGAGAAAATTCTATGTAGAATTAACAAATCCTTATCATAACCTGAACTAGGATGGCCCTAAAATGAGCACGAGGCCCACTAATTTTTATTATAAGAAAGTCTATGGGAAATTTTTTAACTTTCAGAGGCTGTAACTTTTTTTCCTAAAGAGACTGCCGATTTCGTTTCACTTTCGTTCATTTTATTATTTTTTAGAGTTATATCCGGTTGATTTCAAAAAAAAAAATTGTTTTTTTTTTTAAGAAACAAATTTCCTATGGGTTTTTTACAACTGAGAGGCTGTACTTTTTTTTCCTAAGGAGAGCGACGATTTTCGTGTTCACTATTCTTTATTATATATTATTCTTTAGAGTAGAGTATCCTGTGATTTTCATAAAAATCGGGGGTGACAACCCTCTGGGTAACAATTACCTTATATTTTAACGGTTTAATAATTTTTAACAGTTTTAGATAATAATTTTTAATAGTTTGAGTTAGTTTTTTTTTCATTACATATACCTATATTTAGTTACATATTTTATTTAAATTGAAAAATATCATAGGAGTAAATACATAGCAGGTGCCTTAGATTCATGGTAGAGCTTACTCATTTCAAATGCCCATGAGTTGCCTTATAGTTGTCTTGTGGCATGCAGTGCACATTCTGAAGGAAACGCGCATCTCAGGAATGCGTCTGCCCCCGCCCCCCAAAACCCCCCACCCCCCCCCCTGCCATCTAAGGCAACCTGCTATAGTATTTACCCTAGTGAGTGTTATTCTTTAGAATGTAAATAAATAATATATATATACTCTTAATAATATGTATAATATAATATAAACTTAATATAAATATATATATGATATTATATATTATATATATATATAATATAACTCTATTATATATATACTATATCATATATATAGTCAGCGGGTAAAAAAAGAACAAAAATCTTTTAACTTTATCGTTTTTCTCGCTCATGCACTTCGAACCACCTAAATAGATATATGCAATGGCTCAATATACATGTTTAGTTGAGGTTAGGTGATCTAGCTGGTATTATAATGTTGCACGAGCTGTTGCCAACAATTATTTTTTCTTTTATAAAGATATTATATAATACCACAATATCTCATTAATAAATCAAGTGTACTCTCCAGTGATATTTCTTTTTATACCTCATTTCAAGTTGCTATAACACATGAGTGAGACAGTGCACAAAAACATATCTATATGTATCAAAAAATTTAATGTTGAATTGCACTCTTCTCCTCCCTAGCCATTTTCCTGAGTGCTCATGTACTTTCCTGAGTGTCCTTTTCATCCCAACTCCCCCTTTGTTCTTGTTCTTCTATGTACTTTCATGAATATTTTTCTCCCTACCCCCCTTTGTTCTAGCCTTCTATTATTCATGTATTTCCAAGCTACTTTCAAACTTTTATGTACTTTCATGAGCATTCTATGCTCTGATGTCATCACCTCAGCTACTTTCCAGGAGCTACTTTCCTATTCCAAGCTACTTTACAAACTACTTCCATATTTCATAGCTACTACTCGTCCAAATACTTTCGAAATGCTGTCTAGCTGTTTCCTGAGTGGCTTATGTACTTTTCCTAAATCATTTTTAACCCCACCCCCCTTTGTTCATCCCCTACTACCTATGTACTTTCATGTGTTTTTCTCCGTACCCTCTTGGTTCTAGCTCACCTTCATTCCATCATTCTAGCTAACCCTCTTCCAGCCACTGCTCCATTACTGTAACTTTCATGAGGCACTATTCTATGCTATGACGTCATCCACTCAGCCTCCAACCCTCTCCACTATTTTCATGGTACCTTCTCACAAGCTACTTCCAAACTACTTTTCAATGCTTCTAGCTGTTTCCTGAGTGCTCATGTACTTTCTGAGTGCTCATGTACTTTCCTGAGCATTTTTCACGACCCTACCTCCCCTCTCTCTTCTTCCCCTAGCTCTTCTACATGATACTTTTCAGACCCTCCCCCCTTGTTCTAGTCGCTCCTGGCCTATCATGAACTCAGCTACATTTTTCCAAGTCTACATTTACGAAATGCCTACATTTCCAGGCTATTCTTTCCTCCTTACAAACTTCATGACTTTCCTAGCCTTTACATAGTGCTTTCTATAAACCTCATCGATCATAGCGTAAACATTTTTCCAGAGCTACTTTCCCATATTAATAATAACACACCAAGGTTAAAAAAAGCTGTTTTTTTTTTTACCGCATTTGAAAAATTTTGCAGTGTGATAAATAGAAAAGTACTACCCTTTTTATTAAATAGAGGACATTAAAATAATTTTCAAAAAAATTATTTAAGTTGTCCAGGTCTCCAATCAATACTGTAGTACATACCAAAAAAAAAAATTTTTAAAAAAGATGTAATACATTTGAAATGGTAGCAAAAGTTGTAAAAACTGTAAAAAAAGTTTTGCAGCCATTTTTTTTAATTGGGGTTCGACATTTGTTATTGCTAATTACTGTCAATTTAGAGCAGGCCATTTTCTTTTGGGCATTTTTATAGATAATAAAGAGGGC
Organism: Trachelipus rathkii; assembly: GCA_015478945.1. Classification (NCBI taxonomy): domain Eukaryota; kingdom Metazoa; phylum Arthropoda; class Malacostraca; order Isopoda; family Trachelipodidae; genus Trachelipus; species Trachelipus rathkii. The sequence goes on from JABUQX010050189.1 coordinate 14,896, forward strand.
TACCCAGGATAGCCCATAAAATTCAAAAAAATATTTTTTCAGGAAAGGGGGGGAGGGGTTTTTGTTTTTTTTTTTACCCCACCAACTCAGAAACTTTTTTACCCCGCCTGACCTATATATATATGATAATTACATTACCGTGGCGTATCCAGGATTTTTTTCGGGGCCAGACAAAAATTTCCTGTTTCTTATATATATATTAATATATTATCTCAAATATATAATATCTGTTTTAAATACAGAAAAATCCTTTAATATTTGACATTATATATATATATATATATTACTATATAATTTAACCTCTGGACTTTGTTATTAACAGATATTATACTTAAAAATGCTTTATTGACATCTAAAAAAGTTCGGGGGGGTAACGGACTGAAGGGTAAATAAATATACGCAGTGTATATATATATATATAGGTATATAATATTATAATATAGATATATATTATATATATATATAATATTATATATATATATATATATATATATATAATATATATATAATATATATATATATATATATATATATATATAAGCCATTTTTCTGCTCTCCCTCCCCCCAAAGAAGTTTTCAAGATCATTTTGGAGTTCAACTCTTACTATTTGTGTCAAAATAATTATTTCCCAGATTTTTGATATGTTACCAAATTCTAGAAATACTTAAATTCCAAAATGGTTTTCAAAAATAAAAAATTGATAAATATATTTTTTTTTGTTATACTGTATGATCAACATGAAATGTTCCGGGGATATGTAGTTGGAAGAGATGTACTTCTTTTATATGGATAATTTTTTGTATAGGCTATGCAACAGTTTTGCCTTTGGGCATGGTGGGGGAAAAAAATAAGTTTTTTTTTGAGTATATAAAAATAATTATCTAAATAAAAATGGTGTATCTCCCTCAACTATATATGCCCTGAAAATTTGATGTTGATGGATGAGCAGAAAAAAATTATCACAATTTTTCACTTTAAAAAAAAAAAAAAAATTTAATGAGAGAAAACAGTCAGTAAATTTCACTAAACTTTCATATTAAAAGTTAAATGGTATGATTACAAGTACATTGCCTTCAGTATTCACTATCATCACTACATACCATTTACCATTAATACATACGATTTATAGTCTTTACATTAAAGTGAATAGGAAAACATTTACGAATGAATATACAGTATAGCCTAGTTTTTTCTTGGATTAATAAGCTTGTACTTTTGAGCCATAGGTTTTGCAGTTTCATTATATCACATACCGGTACCTTATGTAGCTAAATTCTTTAAATTTAGACCTAGATAATATTTGAATATGAAATGGATAACAGAATTTTTTATTTAGAAGATGATAAGTTTTGTTAGGTATACACAGAGAAAATCTATGTATTTCTCAACATGGGTAGACCTGTTAGGAAAATGTGAATCACTGAACCCCTTCTGTTTCTTATTTCTTATAAATAATCAACTGAAGAGTTGGGAGGAAACTTTTGTGTGCCCTTAGAATTATTAAATAGGAACCTTCTTAAGAAGATGCATGAAGGTGTTGTCTCTGTGACGTAGGTTTCTCCATCCTCAGAATGTTATTTATTTTTTTTATAGTTAAATAATAGATTGTGGATAACTTCTATATTTGCTATGTTGTTAATATAGGAGGGTTTAATTTTTCTCATTCTTGCCCTGTAAAATTGACATTGAAATATCTTTACATTCATAACCAAATGCTGCATTTGATAAACTCCTTCCTCATGACTTTAATTTTAGCTACATGATTTTGCATTGAAAGTGGATATAAACCCAAATTTGTAAGTTTAATTATAATTCTGATATGCACACCTAACGACCATGATTAAATAGCTTATTTATATTAGTCATCATGTAGTGTAGATGAGTTAATGTCAAGTGATGTGAAACCCTGGGATTATATTTCATGCACATAAAGTTCTAGGTTAAATACAAAAGGTCACACAACCTTAAGCCTGAACTTGTGTGGCATGGCTTTGAAGTATTGAAACTTAATTTGGTGAGAATGTTTGTTAGTATTATTATTTATTTTATTTTTTTTCTTCAGAAAAAAAACTATGTCAAGTAATATGAAATCCATTACTAGTAGTCATAAAGCCTTAGTTTGTAAAAATTTACAAGATTATCTAAAAACATTATCCAAAGAAACTTTAGATAAGTTGTATAATTATCCAGCAACATGTTTAGCAGTTTTCAGGTATGTTTATTTAAATATATTAATGGATATTTAATTTATTGTATGGCCAGTATAATTTATGTTTCCCTTATAATGTTAGAGATTTTTTTTTTTTTTGTAGGTATTTTTTTTTTAGGTGAAGAATTTTAACTTTTTTTTTTGGTCCCCAATATGGGGGATATGTTTAAAAATTTTATAGTATGTAATATTTAGCTTAATTAAGTTTGTTTAGGATAAAACCTATCAAGTAACTGCAATCATCACATTAGCTAGTCAATTATTTTAATTATTAACTATAACATATGGTAAGTTTTGAAGTTGTTTAATGATAAAAAAAAATTTTGGAAAAATTTCTTGACTAGCCCTATGTTTTATCATAAATTGCATAAATATTTTTTTTAATTATTTATTAATAATTTTAACATTTTAAATTTATTACTTGTGTACCTTGCATTGTTTGCACATATCTTGTCATTTTCTCATTATTTTTGTCAAGGCACATGTCTGCTATTTATTCTTTAAATTTTTTATTTTTTTTTAATATAGAGAACTTCCAGAAATGTGTCGTCACTTTGTGATTCGCCTCTTATTTATTATTAGACCAGTACCTCAAATTTTGATTGCCTCATGGATCCCACAAGCTGATCATGGAAGGTATTATTATATATTTTGAAAATCTTTAACAAATATTAAATTTTATTTTAACTAGTTTGACTTATAATATATATTATAATATATATATTTATTTTATTATTATATATATATATATATATATATATATATATATATATATATATATATATATATATTATATACCGTATATATATATATATTAATATATATATAGATATATATTAATATATATATATTATATTATATATATATATAATATATATTATACAGTATTATATTTTATATATTATAATATATATATATAATAATATATAATATAATATATAAGATAATATTAGATATATATAATATATATATTATAAGATATATATAATATATAATATAATATAATTATATATATACTATAGATATATATATATAATATATATATATTATATATATATTATTATATAGATATATATAAATATATATATAGTAATATATTATTAGTGATGGACTATACGATAATCGTCATTGGTATCATCATCGGCAAAAAATCGGCATATTGTTTTTCAATCGTCTTCGGCAAATTTCGCCGATTATTTTGCGATTAATTGAACAAATATTAAAATTTTGACTATATTAAAACTTCAATAATAATATAATATAATAATAATAATAATATAAATAATAATAATATATATATAATATATAATATATAATATATTATTATATTATAATATTATTATATATATATATATATATATATTATATATATTATTATTATATATATATATATATATATATATATTATACAACTTTGCTTATGGTTATGTCAATGTACATTCCAGTGGCCTAATTGGTTTCGCCTTTCTGTATGCGTTAATATCCACACTCATCCTCCAGTACAAATTTATTACACGATACTTATTCCACACCCTCTTCTAAAAATCTTACAGACATCCCTATCCCTTATATCCACACGGTAGGGAGAAAAGATTGCCCACATCGATATGTCCTGCCATGTCGTAGTGGGGGAAGGGACGGTGGTAGTCTAGGTTGGCTGCCTACTAACCACTTATCTTTTGCCAGGAATGCTAAGGCATGCCTCGGAGAAGGTCGTGATCGCAGTGGCGAAAATGTATGTGCGAAAATGTACGAATCGTATCTGTATATGAAATGTCAGAGAATAATGTTGAGGAGAGAGGAGAGAGTGATGATATATTTTAGATAAGGGCGAATTTGAGTTTGCTCGCTGTAGACGGGAATCAAAGTATGAAAGGAAACGGTGTGTTGAAAATGAGTGTTTGTGGCTGTGAAATGTGTTGTGTTGTGTGAAAAGGAATGAGAGGGGATAGAAGGATTTGCAATTCTGCATGAGTGAGTTGTGGTAGAGAACTATGGTAGATTTTGTGGTGTGAGTACTAGAATTCTAAGGATTAAATTTAAGTTTGAAAAGGTCAATTTTTTGTGTGGTTCGACATATGATCCATCTGAGAGGTAATGTTGAAAAGAGTCTTATTTTCTGTGATAAGGCTGATGATGTTTTTGTGTGATTGGGGAATAGGAGATTGTTCATTTGCCAACATATCTGCCATTCAAGGATTTTTTTTTGTACCAGTTGCACCACCACTCACGGGCAGAGACCTATTCAAGGAGGGTGTGTAGTACTCAAAAGTTCACCCTTCTAGCGCAAATTACGCAACTAATGAGCACAGACGCAGGCTTTAAGTGAGGAGATTAAATTCAGTATGAAATACAGGAAGTGGAAGAGAATCACAAAACAGATGGGGTGGGAAAGAAGGAGACACAGCAAACTAGCCTGGACGTACCAATTACCAACACAATACTTGTGCCGCAGAGTACCACCTATGTTGCTACGAAGCGTTGTAAATGGTGGTAGGTAACGCGAGTGATAAGTTTCCCTCGACGCACTTGCCACTCCGTGTACCTAGAAGATAGAGATAAGCACCAACAGTCGGCCTCGCAAAAGTAGAGGGTCAAAGGAACTGGAAAGTACAGACAGTTTATAAGCCTTTTTGCCTTGTGACTCGACCCTGTCCAAAAAGCCAGGTGACACAGAGCCCCTCCAGATATTGAGAGCAGTACTTCATACTATGGCGAATAAGAACCATGCTTATAGCGGAGCAACTGAGAAAAGGAGGAAAGTCTCACAGTTCTTTGAGGAACTTCCAGTTCTTTGAGGCGCCCTAGCAAACCGTTGTGATGTGGAGAGGTTTCAAGACATTTTTTTGTTCAGTTAAGGCCAGTGATGTTTATATGTCAACAGGGAGAGGACAGAACCGCTTCGAAAGAGGACAGAAAGTTAGAAGGTTTTTTGGAGAAGGAAATTTGTAAAGTTGAGTTTTTAAAGACTGAATTTCACAAAGTTAGTTCTATCCATCACGAGAATAGAATCGGAAAGGATTAGACGAGAGGCAATTCGGAAGTAAAGGGGAGTAGAATTGAAATGGTTGAAGAATGAGAGTCGAGTCATCGGTATGGAGTTGATAGAGTTAAAGGTGCAGGTGAGAAGGATCATTAATGAAAAAGTAGGAATAAGTAGGAGATAAGACCAGAACCCTGAGAACACACTATTACAGAAAGAAGAGTCGCCAATCAACAAACAGTCCGATATTGTAGCGTTTGAAAGAAGCTAGATATAAGGTAAGCAAAGAGGAGGAGGAACCCAAGGAGGGGAGCTTGGACGAGCAACTCAGTGACGCGTGCCATACTCAGTCAAATGCTTTGGATAGTTCAAGCGCCCACCACCCAGTCTCCCCGTAGTCCTAAGAGCGAAAAAAAAACCATACATCGGTTAGATATAGGAATGTATTAATTAAATCTTGCCAGCTAGACTTCATGCAACGAAGAAGCCGTACTGCGCGATCGGCAGTTTGAGTTTCCAATGATCTAAGAAGTGAGTTAGTAAGCGTTTCAAAGATGCTTAGGATAGAATACAAAGTGAGAGCGTACAGTTCGATAGTTGAAGGTATCAGAGCGGCTTCCTTTTTTCGGAATAGGTTTGACATTTGCGCGCTTCCAACACTGAGGGAAAGGCTAGTATTGAGACATAGAAGACATATAGTGAGCCAGGGGCCGAAGGATTAGCCTTTCGTTGGTGAGAATTAGCAACCGATGATCAGATATCGAATAAGAGAGGACGGATAGGCAGACTTACAGAAGTTGCTAGAGATGAAAAATTTGTCAGTAGGAGAACCAAGGAGTAGCGCACTTTCCTTATGAAGCCAGCTGATGTTGCTCGTCGTCAAAGAGTATCCCAGCAGCGATTCTTAGCTGAATGAAAATTAGCGGGAGGATGAGAGAACGAGAATTTTTCCACCACCCGAATAGGCACTGTCTCTAGCCTGACATGGCCAGAGAATAAGCACGATTCTAAACATATATGAGGTAAAGAAAGATTTAGTTTTTGAAGGAATGAAGGAGGAAAGAAAAATTTAGCTGAGGAAGGAATGAACCTGCTCAACCCAATCAACGAATAAGCTCTCTCCTTATCTTTTAAATCTTTACATCCATCATTATTCCTTTATTCCCTACTGCTATTAATCATCTGCCAAACTTGGAAACCTTACACTTTAAGTCCCTGGTCTAAATATTATATACATATATGAGGAACAGCCACTGACCTAAGAAATCGTTACGCACCACAAATATGCTCTTTCCATTTATTAAATACTTTTCATTTTCATTGACTTAACTATTTCTTATTATTATTTATTATTATATTATTATTATTATTATTATTCATTAATTTTTTTATTATTATTATTATTTTATTGAGACTTAAGGAATCAAAAAAATAATTTCGGGAGGTGAACCCCCTGACCCTCCTGTCTAAAGCATTATTATATATTATAATAATATATTATATACTATATATTAATATATTATATATATATTATTATATATAATATATATTATATATATATATATATAATATATATATATATATATATATATACTATATAATATATATTATATATATATATTATATATATATATATATATATATATATATAATTATTAATATAGCTATATATATTATTATATATATATATATAATATATAATATTATATATATATATATATATATATATATATATATATACTCTCAAGGTAGAAACTAAATTTTTATTTCTCAAAGTGCCCCCACTTCAGAACTAATTTATATATTGTTTTTATTTCTTCTGAAAGCTCCGACTCACCCGCTCTAATCATATTCTACTCTCGTGTACTGTTAATACTTTAATATTCCATTTTAATTTAGTTGCCCATTAATATAGAATTTCGAATAATTTATTTGTTGGTGTTTGGTGTGTAATCTCTATTACGTTTCGTTTTGTCTTTCTAATTATAGTTTTGTAATATTTAAACCCTTGATTTTGATCATAGAGTGATTCTAATATATACTATACTATATATATCAAAGTAGCATTTTTGTGTAAGCTAAATTGCTCGCACGTCAGATCTTATTTATTTTTATTTCTTTTGAGAGCTACGATTCACTCGCTCCAATCATATACTTCCAATGTACATTATTTGTATTTAAAAAATATAAGAAGAATCCTTATGACTGAATTTGCTCTACATTTGAGTGTTAAGATTTTAATAATTGAATAAAGATTTTTTATAGATTAGGAAAAAGTTTTTTTAACGGTGTAAATTTAAAGAAAGAAAAAGGGTTGTAGGAATAGATATATATTTAGATCGTGGGTTTTAATCTTTTATATTAATTTTAAATAAGTAAATAAGGATTTTAATAGAAAGTAAAGTTTGCGAACGGGGTGTAAATTTTAAAAAATTGATAGAGTATAATTTATACCTTTATATTTTTATATTTTTATATTTATATTTATTGTTATATTATTTTTAACCTTTCTTATGTTATTGGTACTGTAAAGAAATCTAAACTTGATGATTTTAAAGAATTTTTAAATAATAGGATAGGAATTTTAATAGAATAAATAAATTAGGTGTGTTTTAAACTTTTATATGTTTACATTATCGATTTTTAAATTTGTTGTGTTATTGTTATATTATTGAGGCGGTGTATCTGCGTTATGTGTATGTGTGGATGTATGTGTGAGCGTGTGGGCTTTGTAGATAGTGTGTAGGTTTTAACCTTGTATATTTTTATTTTTATTTTATATTTTTATATTTTTATATTTTTATATGTTATATTCTCATTTTAACCTTTTATTGTTAGGTGTTTTGGGATATTTAGTCGGTGAGCGGGGTGGTGGTCTCAGGTGTTGGGAAGTACCTGGGGTGGGGGGAGTTCCACAAAACGTGCAGCCTGGGTGAAATAGATATAGAAAAGGGGATAAATGAATCAAGAGAGAGGGTATAAGGGTGGGGGTGTATGAATGTGAGAGGGGTAAACGAAGCATTTGAAGAGGGAGGGAAGTGGGATAATGTTTGACGAAGAAGGTTGGAGTGTGTTAGGGATAAACTGAAACTAAGCTTGAAGGGCAAGCGAGGGAGATGGATTTGGAAGAATACAAGGGAATGGTATCGGGTTAGGTGAACGAGTAGAGTGAGGGGGAGGGATAGGGTAGGAATGTATGAGGAAAGAGGGTTGGGATAAGGTAAGGTGTGTAGCCAGGTGAGTTCAAGGATAATGTGGGTAAAAAGTGAAATTCGGGGGGGAAATGTGGTTTTTTATATGTGGAGCATAAGCACCAGTGAATGGAGCGAGGGAGGGGAGAGGAGAAGATTCTTCGGAATGAGTTGGAATGGACGTGTGGAAAGTTTTGGGGTAAACGTAGTAAAATTTGTCTATTGGGCGATTTAAATGCACTGGGTAGGGAGGGCGGTGGGAAGGATTAATAGGACCATTTTGGTGTTAGGGGAGAGGAATGTGAAAGGAGAAGTCTGTAGAGTTGTGTGGTGTGAAGAAGAAGAAAGGGAGAAGAAGTGGTTCAACAAAATGAAAATCTAAAGTATACCATGAAGAGTGAAGATAACGGGGGGGGAGGGCGGTACCTGATTATGTGTGTGTAAATGGGCGAAGGATAGAGATAGATTATTAGATTGTAAATGTATTTTAGAGGGGCGGGGATCGCGGGATATCGGCATACACTTACTTGGTTGGTTGCAAGGCTTAAGGGTGGGAGAGAGTGACGCATTAAAGGAACAGGGTGAGAAAAGAGGAGAGTGGAGGTGATAAAGGTCGAAAAATTGGAGGAGACAGTGTGTAAGAGAGAGTTTAGGAGAGGTATGGAGGACAGGTGGAAAGACGTGAGAGGGACGGGAATGGGGGGAGGTGGAGGGGAGTGGACGAGATTAAGGAGGCAGTATGTGAAGAGTGCGAAGGGTATTGTGAGTTAAAAAAGGTGGGTTGCAGCAGGAAGGAAGGGACGCAATGGTGGAGTGAGAAGGATGAAGGAGTGGTGAAAAGGAAACAAGGAAGCTTATGTGAAATGGTTGGGAAAGTAGCGAGAGAGAAAGCCTGGGAGAATTAATAGAAGGGTTAGATTTGGAAGCAAAGAGGTCGTGGACTGAGGGCGAAGAGAAGAGCATAAGATGAGTGGTGGTGTAGAAAGGTGACGGAAAATTTTGAATCAGGAAATAAGATGTTTTGGAAAGAAGTAAATAACAAAGGAAAAAGAAGCGAGGGTTGGGGGAGAGGATTAAGGGAGGGAAGCATGGGAGTGGATGGGAGGAGAGGATAGGGTGAGGAAGAGGTGGGGGAGTATTTTGTGGAACTACTGAATGAGTGGCCGGGGAGGGGTGGAAGATTGCATTTGAAGTGGGGATGGGGAATGTATTAGGGAGGGGGAGAGAATGAAAATACAAATGGAGGAATTATTTAGCGGCCTGGTGAGTAAAGGAACAAAAGGAAGTCCGCAGGTTCGGATTGGTTGTGAGAATGGAATTACAGAAGGGTGGTATAAGGGTGGTGGAGGAGTGGCTGTATAGGTTATATAATATATGTTGGAGCGAGTGTTGTGTGGTACCGCCAGGATTGGTAGTGATGGTTTGTTTGGTTCCCTGTTATAAGGGATATATGGGGGATTAGGATGTGAATGTGGGATTATCGAGGTATATGTATCTTTAAGTGTGGTAGGGACAAGTGTTATGTTAGAATTACTGATTTGAGAAGTGGAGGGTGACGGAAGGAAGAATGGGGGAAGACAAAGGAGGCATTTCATGGGAGGGAAGAGGGCTGTGTGGATCAAGTGTTTACACTAAAGATGGTTTTTGGAGGAAAGAGTATTGAGAGGACTTATAGTTTATGGGTGTTTTTTAGATTTAGGAGAAAGCAATTAGAAAAGAAGAACAAGGTGAATTGTGGAGGGTGTTTGAGGAAAATGGAGTGGGGGGTAAAATAGGTAAAGGTATTAGGGCCTTTTACAAGAATACTAGAATGTGATGTGAGTAGATGTAGGAGGGGAGAGTGAGATGTTTGGGGTGGCGAGAGACTGAGGCAGGGGTGTGTAATGTCGCCGTTGCTATTCAATTTATTTATGGAGAGTGTTGCAGAGGAATGGTGAGGGAGGGAAGGGGTGAATGACAAATGGGGAATGATAGAAGGGAGTTAACATGTTACTGTTGCGGATGATACGGTCCTAGATGCGCGAAAAGAAGTGCGGAGGGTTGAACGGTACTTGCGTGAGGGAGTTTGATGAGAATGTGCGGACAAAAGTGGCTTAAAATAAATCCTGCGTAAGAAGTAAAAGTTGTTAGTTTCTTAGAGTGAGGAGGAAAGTGAGGAGGGGGAGGGGTAAGAGGTTCGGGGGGGGTGGAGTTCTGGAAGAAGTAAAGATTTTTAGATATTTAGGGGTAATTGATTTGGGTAAGGGGGGAGGGCATGAAGGAGGAGATAGAACTAGAGTAGGAGAAGGATGAGAGCGTTGATGGTCTGAAAGAAGAAGTATGTGAAAGGAGGGGGATTCCTATCACAGAAAGTTAAATATAGTAGTGTTTGAAAAATTTGATCATGTACCAGCGCGTGTTCATGTATGGTTGTGCTGAAACGTGGGGTGGATGCTATTAAGTTCCCAGGAAGAAGTTGGAAAGTGTTTGAGATGAAGGGTGAGAGCGGTTTGTGGCGATTAGTAGAAGCGAGAGCGATTAGGCAAATAGGGTGGTTGAGGGAGAGAGTGAGTGGAGACAATGGGGTTCGCAAGAGCGGGAGTAAGGGAATGTTAAGATGGTTGGGCATCTGGTGAGAATGGAGGAACAGAGAGTGGTTAAGAGAGTATGGGAGGCGGAGGGGATAGGAAGAGAGAAGGGGGAGGACCAAAGAAGGATGGGATGTGATGGATAAAGGAGATGCTGGATGGCAGGAGGGTCATGAGGGGGAAGGAGCGGTAGGGTTGTTGCGGAGGGATAGGTGGGGCTGGAGGAGGTGGTGGGCGGCGACAGATGAGGGGGGGTGTAGGTGGGAGAGGCTGTACGTACCACTACCCCGCTCAAGCGGGGAAAAAAGTGTAATGCATAATAATATAATAATATATTATTATATCTATAATATTATTTATATAGTATAATTATTATATATATTACTATATATATATATATTATATATATTATCAATATACTATAATATATATATATATATATTAGTAATATATATATATTATATAGATATAATATATATATATATCGTTAATTATTAAAACAAAAAATTCAGTATGATATTTCTTTACTAATATAAGATATGTGTCAATAAACAGGTTCACCGAAAACGGCCTCGTATCCAAGATAAAAGGTGATTGGAGGAAAACTTATGTTGGGACATATCTGATATATTCCACTTTGCCCGCCCGTCTTACCACATCTCACAAACACTCTCTAGCACAAAAAACACCGTAGAGAATGGTACGAACTCTTTATTTACTAGTTCGCTTTCTCGCTTCACTTTATACATATACTAGTCCGTGTTGCATCAACTTTCTGTGTTCAAGTGTTGCTCTATTTTTAGGAAATGCAATTACACAAATAGTGCAATATGTGCGATATGCACTTTTGTTTTACTGTCGTACGAACGGTAATTCAATAACAGCCATGCGTCTCTATGAGAAATGTACCCTAATCGTGTCATCCCGCGTCATACTACTATGTTTCCACGTCTCCATCAACGTTTTAGAGAAACCAGGGAAGTTTTATTAAAAACTTCTAATGGAACGGGATTTACCTCGCATCTCACTAGTATCAACTCTCCAGATGCCGAAGAACAGTTCTCAAAGAACTGCGGACCAGTCCGTCACAACAAAGTACCAGAAAGATTGCTTTGCAACACTTACATGTAGACTTATTCTCAGTTTTTGGGTATTGAAATCACTTCTGCTACCCTTTATCACATCCAACGGGAGAGTGCCAGGAACTTTTACCAACAGATTTCCGAGCAAAAAGTAGCTTTTGTGGGTCGAGGATGCAAAAAAGAAAATTGCAAAGACACATCCTCACCATTTAGCAGAATATTGTTCACCGATGAGGCAATTTTTCCAGAGGACGCCAGCCATATCGAACTTCCACAACAATCACATATTGGGCTGATGAGAACCACATGCAATAGGAAAGCCGCCATCACACCAGTTTGTCATATTGAATGTGATGGGTCGATTGTTGGCGACCATGTTGATAGGTCCATTCTTGTTTACAGACGAGGCTTACTGCGAGACGTTTATCCAATTATCTTGAACATGACTTGCCTACACTACTGGGAGACGTCCCATTACAATTTAAGATCGAAATGTATTCATGCACGCGGCGCTCCAGCTCATTTTCAACTTTAGTTGCCCGTAAACTCATTTGAACACGTATATCCACGCCGTTTGGACTTAGGTCGAGGAGGTAAGAACTTTGCCTCCGCAGTCTCCAGATCTAAATGCATTGGATTCTTCTGTGGGGTCACCTGAAACATTTGGTTTTACAGCAACAAGTTGAAAGTCCCGAAGAACTTAAGGGCTCGCATAACGCTTTCTTGTGACACAATTCGACAACAACACCACAGGTATATTTGACGTGTCGCCAATCAATGCGTTGCAGAATAGAGGCTTGTTTTGCCGCTGGGGTGCGCATTTTCAAACATTCTGTTATAGACCTTAGCTGCACCATTGCTTCGTCATTTCTTTGTATATTTTCTTCTTGCACTGCAGTAATACGTGCTGAGTGAAAACATGACTAAATTGAATGAATTTGTTAATTACCTTTCCAAATTAGTTTACTGTTTATGTATTTTAACTTAATGCTTAAATAGGTTTCATCACCTTTATCTTTGGAACGAGGCGATTTTCGGTGAAAAGACTTTCTTGAACAATATTATCTTATATTTAAGCAAAGAAGAATATCATGCTGAATATTTTCGCAATATTAAGGATACACCCTGTATATATATTATTCACATATATCTATAATATATATAATATTAACTATATTATATTATATATATATATAAGATATATATAATATTTATATATATATATCAACTATATATATATATAATTCATATAGAGAGAGAGAGATGATGAGAGAGCCGGGAGAGAGAGATGAGAGAGAAAGAATTTTTAAAAATAAGGTTTTTTATCAAATTATCGTCATCGTGCCATCGGCAACAATTGGGCTTAGATCGTCATTCGTCATCGTCATCGTCATCGGCAAAAATTTCATAATCGTCCTAACTAACTATATATAAATATATAATATATTATATATATTTATCATATATATATATATATATATATATATATATATTATTATTCATATATATATATTAATATATATATCATTTAGTGATTGAAGATAATATCGGTATCGTATCGGTATCGGTTGTATCGGCCTCGATTTTTGAAGGGTTATCGGGTTATCGGTACGGTATCCGGGTAGTTTCATGCGCAGAGTAGTAGTTCGCTATCCGGGTATCGGCAAAATTTTGCCCGATACCTTTACCGATACCACACATTTTGCGTTCCTTTAAATTGATTGATAATATGATATATATATATAATATATATATATAATATTTACAATTATATAATATATAATTAATATAATACAATATTATATAACTATAATTATATATTATTTTATATTTATTATATATATATCATATATATATATATAGTATATATTATATATATATATATAATATATATATATTTTCACGTTTCATTTAAAATTCGGTGTTGGTAGTGAAAGGTTTTGAGTTATCAACACCATTCACGAAAGCTAGATTTGTAGGAGGTTTTCAGCCCCTTGCTTATCAGACGAAGAGAATTTAAAATTTCTTCAATGACTCGATGAATTCGAGAAGGGTAGCTTCACCCTTTCTTGGCAAAATTAAAGATTTCAAATTTCTTTTTTTAACTTTTGATTTACACGAAAGATATAAATAATAATTCTAATATCAATATCTTATTATATATATATCTGTAATATATATATCATATTAATACTTATTATTATAATTATTACTCTTTATTACTCAATTATATATATTTATATTATGTTACTAGATTATAATAATAATATATAATAGATAATATATCAGTATAAATATAGTATAAATATATTATACCTATATATTATATTACCTATAATATTATCTGGTGCCCGACAATATTCCTATCTATCCGACCTACTGTTATGTTTTATATAGCGTTTTCTGTTTTATTTGTGGCTCTACGAACTAGAACAATGCTTCGGGTTTGCGTTCGTTTGTTAACCGCAAATCGTAAGAATGCTTAACAACGTAAGTGAATTTCCTCAATTCTATAGGTTGCTATTTCCGTATTGAGGAATTTCAGCAGCTGTTTAAAAATGTTGTAAACAAAAAAAAATGACGGCGTTAGTTCCGTTTGAATTGATGAATATTCATTCAATAAAAATCAGCCCTTTAAATACTAATTTCTTTCTCAAATCGATTAACTCCTCACAATAGTTGATCAATTTTTGTAAAAATATAAACTATTTGTTATTCAGTTCTTACTTTGTTTATTCCGAAATCGCGAGCCCATCACAACAGCTGTATTTCAAATTGTTTGCAAAACAAAAGTAACCTCGCTAAGACAGAAATGTGTGTTCGTTTTTGCATGTAATATTCGGGCAAATTAGTTACAGGCATCAGTTCGAGTGCCAAAGAAGTTCTTATGGAACATTATAAGTGTAGTTTAAGTGTTTTTAATAAAAGATTCCAAATTTTTAATTCTTCACCTTTAGAAGCTTTTTAAAGAATGGAGAATTTTTGAAGATACATGGTACCTGTTGAGTCTAGTATGATCTCTGACAGCTAAAATTCTCTGGTTGAGAGTTTTGGGGAGATTAGTTCGAAAGGAAGTATGCCCATGCTGTTGGTAAGGCTCGCATTCTTTAAGTTGTAAGAAAGTTGACCTAATTAGTCGATGTACAGTATGTACATTGTTCATTCTGTAACATGTGAGGACCTCAAGTTCATGGGATGCTTTCTTTAATCTTAAAGAAACTGCCAATTGATTTTGTTAATAAAGAATATAAGAAACTTGCATTTGGAAAGTTTTTGTTTTTAAGATATTTCTAATCTGAAATTGAAGATCATTGGAAAGGGGTTCTATGTAAGGAAGCCGAGCATAACAGAAGTTTAGGAAACAACATACATGCAGTAGTTCTTTAGGGTTCAGACAAGTTTATCGAGGCAAAACGGAGTAAACCAAGGTTTATCAACAAGGTGGTGAGATAAAAGGCTAATGATAGGAAATTTACGAAAGGAGCTGATTTCTTCATGGAAAACTACCAATCAGAACAAATAACAAAGGCTTGTGCTTATGCGGGACCTTAGACCTGCCAAATTTTTATGATTAAAGAGTAGAGACAAATTACAGAAAATAGTTCCAAGTAAGTTATTAGTTGGCTTAGCGATAAATTTAGAAGTAGCAAGTTCCACTAATACTTTACATCGAGACTAATTCTTATAGTCTCTCTATCTTCCTTTAATCCATAGATTGTTAATCAATACCGACGCGGTGTTGCGATAGAATGATTTTAGTATTTTCTTGCTTCTTAATTTAATCCTCGTTTTGTTTTTGTCATTTGTCCCTACGCTCGATAAGAAATGCTCACACAGTTATTTAGATAGAAGTGTCCTGTTCTCTCTATGGGGTTCAACACCTTTCTGGCAAAGTAGGGAAAAAAAATCAGTTCGGGAAGGTCAGGGGAAGCGTTTAAGAGATACATATGCTGAAAGTCAGGAAATTCCAAAAAGGTCTAGAAATGTTTAAAAATTTCAAAACATTATTGGTAGAATGATCCATGGACCAAGTTACATATTTTATATATATTTTCTTTTCTTACTGTATAATTGTTTAATGAGAGATGTATTTGATAAGTTGAATGAAAGGCTTTATGGTGTGTCGATGAATCTTTGGAATGATATCTATCCTTTTTCTTTCTATTTTTTAGTTCACTATACCGACTATTCTTCCTATTCTGTTCAGTAGAGGTTGTTCCAAGTCACCTTCGATTAAAGGTGATTGGAATATGGATGTGTTTTAGACTGTGATGACTTAAGATTGAATCTGTTATTGTACTCTTTTCCTCGTTTAGGGATTTTAATAACTTTTTGACGTTTTTTTTTTTTTGAGGTTTGACGAAGTGTGATTTTTGGATTTTTGTGCAGTTGACAGCCGAAAACTCTCCAACACCAAACCTTTACAAAATGTTTCTGTTCACAACCAAAGATGTATTTCTAAATTGCAAACTGGCTTTTTTTAAATGCTTTCCTTAGAACTTGAATCATTTTTACGAAAGTTCCAACGCGACAGACCCACTTGGTCCATTCCTGTTCACAACTTTACAATGTCTCGTACTAAATATTATTGAAAGATTTCTTAAGTCCAGTATAAATGCTTTCTGCTTACAAACAATCTAAGCGTTTTTGTATTAGATTTACATGAAAGACAATTTGGATGATGTAAAGGTATTAATCTTGGATTTTCAAACAAAAAAACACTCTCAAAGAAGTCACGTCGACATGAAAGTAATATCCTAAAAGTCCCCTTGAATGCTAGACTGTGCAAATCAAAAATGACAGAAAAGATATTAGAGAGATGTCCTCTGAAGTACAAGACCTGACTGCCAAAAAGGCTCTCATATGGATTCCTAGTATATATTTATTATCGAGCCAGCAACAAAAGGGAAACAAAAGATTTGCTTTATTGCTAGAGGCATTGTACACCAATAGCCGAATCACAGATTCTGTTCTGATAAAGCAAAAGCACAATGCACTCTACTTCTGCAGTGAAGCTCATTTCTTCCCGAATTAAAAATTCAAATATGTTTGGATGGTGACTCGTCCTTCTTAAGAGACTTGTGAATTTTTTTCTTCTATGTTACCTTGGAAATCAATGTTATGCGGAATTGTGGCAAATACTTATAATTAGGACTATAATTTTCCCATGGAAAATGCGACAGTGGCAAAGGAGGGTCTCTCTGCTTAAAATAAAAAAAGCATTTTAGTAAGAGAATCTGAAACACAAAAAGTCGGAATTCTCAAAGACAGTGCAACAATGCTAATAGATCACTCCTGAGTATCATACATTCCACGAACTGAAAAACGTTCGACCAAATCTCTTTACCAAAAGTGCGGATAGCCTAGATATCTTCAACAAAAGCAACGAATCAAATCACTTGAATCAGTAGCTTGAGAGGTTAAATGCAAGTGGTGGGGACGGCAGGTCTTTCCAGATGGTAAAAGAGCCGTTACCTATCTCCCCATTTAGGACTTTGTGATCAAACAAGTGAAACGTTTGAGAATTCAATAATGTAAGCTTTACAATTTATTTCTTTTGTATAAATACTGC
>JABUQX010050189.1:40000-70000 GCA_015478945.1 Trachelipus rathkii
ACTATTCTTCCTATTCTGTTCGTAGAGGTTGTTCCAAGTTCACTCTTCCGATTGAAGGGTGATTGGTATATTGATGTGTTTTAGACTGTATGACTTACGACTTAATCTGTTTATATCTTTTCTTGGTTAGGGAATTTATACTTTTGAGGTGTGTTTGTTTTGAGGTTTGACAAAGTTGATTTTGGATTTTTATGCAGTTTGAAAGTATTTATTATTTATTTATAAATGACTTCAAACAAAAAAACTAATTTTAACGACAGTGGTTGGACGTCAAACTGAACCCACGTTTATCAGGTGGTTGGTAAAAAAGGACTGAGAAGTTCCAAGGAAATACTGTAGTATGTAAAAAGAACTTGATCTATCTAACATGGGATGCCAAGCCGAAGTTTCACATCAAGAGGGGAAAACTCATTTGAATTTAATCCAAAACCATCAACTTTTTCGTTGTGTGTTCTAATAATACAAATATTAGTTGAAAGTGTGTGCACTGAAAATTTATGCCATTCCATCAACTTCTAATCATACTCAACCAATGTATATGTCCCTTATGTTCTATTCATACTCAACCGATTGTAAATGACCCTGAGTGTTCTATTAATAACCAACCAAAACCAGTTATCAATCAGTTTCATCTTTTGCATGTAAAGATAATATTACAAGATCTGAAAATACTAATGGCATTAAAGGTGGTGATGAATAAAATGTCTATTAACTCGTGTGCAGATTATAGTGGAACATTTAAATTAATGTTTCCAGATAGTGCCAGTAGCTTCAAATTTTTTAATGGCGGCGATGAAAGTAAATAGTGATAACCATTGACTTGGCTCCCTATTAATCTAAAAGCAAAAGCACAATACACTCTACTTTGCAGTGAAGCTCATTCTACCCTTGAATTAAAATTCAAAATATTTTTGGATGGTGATTGTCTTTCTAAGAGACTTGATTAGTTTTTTTCTTCTATAGTACCTGGGAATCAATGTTATGTGGAATTGTGGCAAATTATTAAATTAGAACTGATATTTTCGCATGGAAATGAGACAGTGGAAGGAGGGTTTTCTATAAATTAAGCAATTTTAGTGTGGAGAATCTGAAAGAACATAGTCTGATTTCTCAAAGAACAGTGCACAATGCTATAAGTTAAATAAAAAGGTTGAAAAAAGAAAGTTATCCATACAGATCTATAAATTTGAAGAGCAGAGAAAGATGTTAAAACTGAAAGCTTTGACAGAAGAAGACGCTATAAAATCAAAAATTCAGATGCTTGAGAAGAAAAAGTTAACCTAATCTCCCCATTTAGAACTTTTGTGATCACAGTGGACGTTATTCACCTAGGCTATTAATGTAAGCTTTTAATTTATTTTCTTTTTATATAAATAAAACTTTACTTTTGGAAAAAAAATAAAAAAGGAGTGGGTTGGACGGCTATGGGGGAAGGTATAGGCTGATTACAAAAAAAAAAAAAATTTTTTTAAATTCATCCATGATGATGAACAGTTTCTAAAGTAAATTTTCAATAATTTAATTTATGAACTGAGTAAATAGGCTGCAATAATAATTAATAGATATTTTATACGCCAAAAATAACGAACATGCTGGTCAGGGAAAATTTGCGGATTTGGTCAGGGAAAGTCAGGGAATTCAAATTCAAAATTTCAGTGTGAACCCTGATATTATATATATATATATATATATATAATATATATAATATATATTATATATATATTATATATATATATATATATTATATATATATATACTAATATATATATATATATTATATATTATATATATATATATATATATATATAGATATATTTTATCTGGTATATATAACGATTAATAATTTTTGACGATGACGATTACAATAAATTTTGCCGATGACGATGACGATTAATTGAAAAAGTATATTTTAAAAATTTCTTTCTCTCATCAATATAATATATATATATATATATATTATATAATTATATATATATATATATATATATTATATATATATTATAGTATATATATATTATAAATATATAATATATTATATATATATATTTATATATACACATGGACATTTATAAGTGATTGACTCCGTTAATATTAGGTTAAGTTAGGTTACCCAAAAATTTAATGTATTTACCCTAAAATTATTAAAAATAACGATACATTAATTATTGATTTTCGCTACTGGAGTCAACAACTTATAAATAGCCTATATATATATATATAATATATATATATATATATATATATATATATTATTATATATATAATATATATAGACATATATATATATATATATATATATATATATATATATACCCAAGGGACACAGAAAATCATATAATCCCAAACTAAACCCGAACATCAGCCAACTCATTAAACAAAGAAACTCCCTTCGAAAACTCACTCCATATACCCCCCACATCTCTAACCAAATAACAAATCTAAACAACCAAATCACTAACCTCATAACCACCAACACTACTAAAAAATTCTCTGAATACCTCCAACAAAACATCTCACGCAAAGACAATAAGAAAACCTGGCAAGTTATCAAAAAAGTAAACAAGGTCACGAAACAAACCCCCCACCCATCTCACCGAGCCAAAACGGCCCAGCAACTCCCTCCCCTCCCCTAAACAACAATCAGACAGTCTCGCGCTAAACATACGCTAAGATCTCCCGCAAACCAACACACCCAGATAACAGGAAAAACAAAAAAACAACTTAGAAAAACTCAAACTAGATCTCAACCCCATACCTCCATTCACAACAATCATGATAACAGAGAAACCATTAAAACCCTCAAAATCTTCATGACCTAAATAACAACATACATATCTAACCTGCACTTAAAACACCTGGGAGATAATGCAATCCTCCTAATTACAGACATCTTCAATAAATCCTGGCAACCCCAACTACATTCCCCCAATCTGGAAACAAGCATACATAATCCCTAAACTCAAACCAAAAAAAGACCCCAACTCCCCTTCCTCCTATCGCCCAATTTCTCTGCTTTGTTCCATCAGTAAATTGCTAGAGAAATTAATATTAAATAAAATTTCCCAATCTATTCCTCTCCCAGACTTCCAACACGGATTTAAAAGCAACCACTCTACAACCACAGCCCTCACTTCCCTCACACAACACATCATTAACGGCTTCAACCAATCACCTTCCCATAGATCAATACTCACAGCAATAGACATAGACAAAGCATTTGACACCGTCCCCACTCACCTCCTAATTCAAAAAATCCTCCATTCCCCTTTTAGAAAAAATGACAAAAAATGGCTTTCCAATTTCATCACCAACCGTTTTGCAAAAGTATTAAATAAAAACAATCTTCTCCCACTCTTTCAAATTACAAAAAAACGGGCGGGTTTTTTTTTCCCTTCAGGGGAAAAAAAGGCCCATTTTCTTTCTCCCGATTTTTATTCAACTTTTTCACTGCAGACTACCCACCCCAATCCACCACTCCACCAAACTAATCACGTATGCAGACGACATTAGCCTCATTTCCCAACACCCAGACGTAAACACAGCCACACAACATACTCAAGAATACCTACACTCTTTAGAAAACTGGTTAATCACCAACAGAATGACAGCATCCCCCTTAAGTCCTCTATCACCTTATTAACCACCGACCGACATCAATCCTCCCTCCATCCCTTAATTACTCTGAACAATAACCCCCTCCCACTTAATAAAACCCCAAAAATACTAGGACTTACATACGACACCCACATGACGTTTTCCCCCCCTATTGACCAAATCACTTCCACAACTGCAACGAAAACTAAACACCCTCCGAACCCTTTCCCAACACAATTTCAGCGACAGCAAACACACACTAACTACTATCTATAAGCAACTCCTTAGAACTAACTTAAATTACGCTTCCCCAGCATGGTTCCCTGCAATTTCAAAATCAAACACAAACAAACTACAAATCTCCCAAAACGCAGCCCTTAGAATTATCACAGGTTGTACTAAAACCACCCCAATCCAACATTTACACGATGAAACCTCCATCCTCCCCATTTCCACACATCTGGAGATGGTAGGGACCCAATTCTACCAAAAGACCCGTAACCCAACCCATTCATGTCACCAAATTCTCTCCAATCCCCCTCGACAAAGACTAAAATCCCCCTCTTCCTCACCGGCACAATTTTATTTACAACACTTACAATATAATTCCCCCGCCCCCCCCCAATAGGTCATGGATTACACATATCCATACCCACCCAACAAACACTTACCCTCAAAACCGCCCAAATAATTTATTAAACACCCCCTCCCCAAAACTCTCCCCAAGAGAAGAAACGCTGTCCAGAAGAGGCCAAATGGACCTTCGCTCGGTGCAGATCGGGTCACCACCCGAGACTCATGCAATATAAACAGATTTAAACTAGACAACGTCACCTCCCCCACTTGCACCAGATGCCACAATTCTCAAGATACAATAGAGCACCTCCTTCTGGGGTGCTCTGCTCTCGACGCCCCCCGCGCCAACTTCTCTACATCCTCTTTCCTCGACCTGTGGAACCGCCCGGTGGCGGCAGTCGGCTTCCTGGAAGCAGTGTGGCCCTCCAATTAAGGTGGGCGAGGGGCAGAAAATAATATGGTATATATATATATAGTATATATAATATATTATATATATATATATATAATATATATATATATATATATATATATATATATATATTATATATATTATATTATATAGTTATATATATATATATATATATATATATATATTATATATAAATAATATCATATTATATATATATATATATATATATATAATATATATATATTCAGAGGTGGGCACTTCCGCTCTTAAGTCCGCCCTAGTCCGCTCCGAGCGGACTACCGGAATAGGTGCGGACTAGCGGAGGTGCGGAAACGTCAGGAAATTGGCAAACTTGCCTGGTACAGAGCAAAAAAGTTTCCGCTCTTTTGGTCCGCACCTTTTTGAAAAATGAAAGTATAGGTTGTTGCTTTATGTAAGAATTCTTATTGGTTATAAAAAGAAAATATAATTTTTATGATTTTAAGTTTATAACTAATTATACTTTTAGTTTTAAGACTAATTGTTTTTTAATAATTAAACTTCGAAAACCAATCTCAACTTCCTTAATAGGTACCATATATAACAAATAACATTTAAATTGATTTTATAGACTGAATGCCTATTACCCTCATCTATAACTTAATTAATTGATTATTATTGCTAATAATAACTAGGCCAATATCTAAATCGGTTCTGTGTAAAACCCAAATTATATATATATATATAATATATATATATATTATATATATTATATATATATTAATATTAAATATATATATATATATATATATATATAAATTTATAAAAACATTTATAGAAACATTTTTGTATATTGGCCTTTGGCACAAAATTTATTAATATTACCAATAACATATATATATATATATATATATATATATATATATATATATAATATACTATATATATATATATATATATATATATATTATATATTTAAATATATATTTATATATATATATATATATATATATATATAGCTACCGAGCTGATACGTAGCATTAGCATCGACTCTGCAGGCGTCGAGGCTTTCATGGATTCTACTAAAATCTTGAACGAAATAGACCTTCTTAAGGGTGGACAGGGTGGTCAAAAAATTTCAGAAGGGAAGCAGAATGATTTAGGGTGAGGACCTTAAATTAGCAATGGACTGCTGGAAGCGAACTAACACCAGCACTCCTCTCACCAAGGAAATCTTTCCCTTTCAGCATAGGCAGAATTTGTAACTTGTCATAAATTATATACTACACCTCCCCCCCCCCCCCCACCCTAGTCTGCTGCTGTAGGAGCGAATTATATTTAGTATTGGTGGGGATAATTTGAGGGCAAAGAGGTCAGCCTTAATTGCTTTTAATTTTGAGCACTTAATCTTTTTGAAAGGTAATATGGATCTCTTGTGCAAGACATTGAGGAGGGAGAGGAAAATCTTGAGATTTTGTAATTATTATTCAATTTTTCATTAATATTATTTAAATAATTTTTTTTAAGGATATATACTATTTAGTATTTAAT
This sequence comes from Trachelipus rathkii, assembly GCA_015478945.1. Taxonomy (NCBI): domain Eukaryota; kingdom Metazoa; phylum Arthropoda; class Malacostraca; order Isopoda; family Trachelipodidae; genus Trachelipus; species Trachelipus rathkii. The sequence goes on from JABUQX010050189.1 coordinate 46,113, forward strand.
ATTAAAACCTTTTGTGAAGTCGCACATTATTATCGGAAGACGTGCGGACTTGCGATAGCGGAGTTTTGATGGTCTGAATAGGTGCGGAGGAGCGTTAGCAGACTATGTTTTCTCGAGGTGCAGAGGTAAATTAGCGGACTACCCCTAAATGAGGGGTGCCCACCCTCTGATATATATATATATATATATATATCATATATATATAATATATATATTTATATATATATAATAATTATTATATAATATATATATAAGGCTGTTAGACAGGGGGCAAGGGTTCAACCCCCGAAATATGTTAAGTCTGTCAAATTTTTAAGTTCTTCAAGTCTCTGCATAAGAATAATAGGGATAATAAAAATTATTAATAATAATTAATAATAATAGCAATAATAAATAATAATTATAATAATTTACAATAATAATAATAATAATAATAATAATAATAATAATAATAATAATAATAATAATAATAATAATAATAATAATAATAATAATAATAATAATTAATTAATGAAAATGAAAATTAATTTATTAATGGAAATGAGGAGACATGTTTGTGGTCCGTAACTATTTCTTAGGTCAAGTGGCTGTTCCTCATATATATATAAAATATTTAGACCAGGGACTTAAATGTAAGGTTTCCAAGTTTGCAGATGATAGCAAATTGGCTACCTCAGTAAAGAATACTGATGGATGTATAAAGATTTAAAAGATAATGAGGTAGCTGTAATCGTTGATGGGATGAGCAGGCTCATTCCTTCTTCAACTAAATCTTTCTCTCCTCATAATCCATGGTTCGATCGTGCTTGTTCTCTGGCCATTCAGGCTAGAGACAGTGCGTATCAGGGGTGGAAAAATTCTCGTTCTCCTATCACTCTCGCTAATTTTCATTCAGCTAAAATCGTTGCAGGGATACTCTTCGACGAGCAAAGTGGACTTTCATCAAACGAAAGTACGCTAACCTCCTTGGTTCTCCTACTGACAAATCTTTCTGGCTCTTGCCAATAACATCTCTAAACTTCTGTATATCTTGCCCTTTTCTCCTTTATTTCGGATCTGATGATTCTTCTGTTTGCTAATTCTAAAACTGAAAAGGCCAATCTCTTCGGTCTTCTATTTTCCTCTAACTCAACCCTGAACGATTCTGGCATTCCTCTTCCTACTAATTCTCCTCTCAGATGTCCTATGCCTTTGCCTGTGAATACATTTGTTCGGGTGCATGAGCCCCTGAAATCTATGAACGTTAGGAAGACGGGTGGCCCGGATGGCATTCCTCCCCGAGCTTTGAGGAAGTGTGCTTCCGTGCTATCCCTGCCCCTCGTTCAACTATACTCTCTATATCTTAATACTAGCACTTTCCCTTAGTGTTGGAAGCTCAAACATGTCCAACCTATTCCGATAAAAGGAAGTCGCTCTGATCCTTCTAACCAGGACTGCGGAGCCGGCAAATTTTTTTCCGGCTCCGACTCCGGCTCCAGCATTTTAAAATTACCCGGCTCCGACTCCGGCTCAAGCATTTTAAAATTACCCGGCTCCGACTCCGGCTCCAGCATTTTAAAATTACGCGGCTACGACTCCAGCTCCGGCCTCCGGCATTTTAAAATGTTCCGGCTCCGACTCCCGGCCCGACCTTGCTATTAATTCCTTCTCCTTTACAGTCATGAAATCGCATTTAATTTCTGATTACAAAATTTTGAGGGTATGATGAAATTAAATGTTTGTTAATGACATCTTTATTAACTTAGAATTTAAAACTTAGAAAATATTTTATAGAAAATAAGAATTTTAAGAATTTTTTTTTTTTTTATGTTGTTCTATGTAAAATTAAGTTAGTGGGGGCTTGGATGGAGAGGAAGGTGATACGAAAGGAAGTAGGTAAAATTAAGAGTGAGGAATTAAGTGAACAAAATAAGGATAAGTATGGAAGAGCGCTCGCTAGTAAAAACAGTTGAATGTGAAGAAGTTGATATTTAACAATCTGCGGGGGCAATGAAGGAAGCAATGTGTTATAGTGCAAAAGGAATATGTGGGTTTGGCTAAAGTAGGAAGTAGAATGTTTACAGTGAATGGTGGAATGGAGAGGTGATGAAAGCGGTTTAAAGGTAAAAAAGAAGCGTGGTTGAATGTACTAAAAGCAAATGATGAAAACTCAAAAGAAAGATGCTTGGAATTATATAAGGAGGAAAAAAGAAATACTAAAAGGTGCTATACGTAGGAGAAAACAAGAGGTAAATGAACAGTTTGGAAGGAGGATGAATGGGGACTTTACAAGGGAATAGGAAGCTCTTCTGGAAGGAAAGCGCAAAAGGTTAAGAATGAGAAAAATAAAGGGGATCTGCCTTAGAATACATGAATAGGGATGGTGCTTGTTCGTAACTGAAAGTAGGGTGTGAGAGGAGTGTGGAAAAAACACTTCGAGAATCTGCACAATATTAACAGTAATGAAGAGGTGATAGTGAATGTGTGTGGGTTGATGGTGCAAGAAGGAATAGTATTTTGGGTATGAGGTTATTAGTAAGAGGAGGTAATGGGTAGAGTGAGAAAGTTGAAGAATGGGTAAATCTGCAGGTATAGATGAAATTTACTGGTGAAATGATTCAAGAACGGAGACGAGATGGTGATTGATTAGGATTTGGAAGTGTGTAATAAAGCGTTTATAGAGGTATAGTTCCAAGGGATTGGAGGAGAGCGGGAATAGTACCTTATATAAGGGTAAGGGAGAAAAGGGGAACTGTAGAAATTTTAGGGGAATAAGTTTATTGAGTGTTGTAGGGAAGTATATGCTGGTATTTTGGCGAAAGGAGTGCGTCGAGTGAACTGATAGACTGATTTGGTGAAGAACTAAGCGTGCGGTTTAGGAGTAGGTAAGATGTGTGGATCAATCTTGACATTGAAACAAATGATTGAGAAAATGTGGAAGGAAGAAGATAAATTGTATTTAGGTTTATTGGATTGAACAGGCGTTATGATAGAGTTAATCGCGGAAGCGTTATGCAGGTGTTAGTGATATATTGGTGTTGGTGGTGGTAGGCTCTGAATGGAATCAAAGTATGTATGACGATAGTGAAGCGTTGTAAGAATAATAAATGGTGTCAATGATGATTGGTTTAGGATTAATAGCGGAGTAAGACAGGGTTGTGTATGTCTCCTTCGATATTCAATTTGGTATATGGCGAGTGGGGTTATGAAGAATTCGAGGTGGGGATGGCAGAAATGGTGGTTAGAATGGTGGAGAATGGAGATGAGTTTAGGGTGCCCTCCTATTATATGCGGATGATTTGGTTCTGTGTTGGCGAATCTTGAAGAGAGTTTGAGAGGATTGGTAGAGAGATTTGGGAGGGTGTGTTAAAAGGAGCGGGTTTGAAAGTAAACGTGGATAAGAAGTAAGGTTATGGTTGTGAGTGAGGGACAGTTCTCCAGTGTGAAGTTATGTTATTAGATGCGGTGAGCAGCTAGACAGTTGGTGTGTGTTTAAATATTTAGGGTATTATGTTTGGCTATGAGAGGGAACGGACGATGCAGGAGTGTAGTTAGGAAAGTTTGTTGAAATTGGCAGGAAGGTGGCTGGTGAAATTAAATCGTTGGTGATGCAAAGGGACAAGTCTTGAGTGTGCTAGGGGTCTTACATGAGGGTATGTGTTACCTGTGTTATTGTATGGCTAGTGAGACTATGGTCTGGAATTAAGAGGTATAGATCTTAAAGTTCAATGTTGTTCAGATGGACAATCTTAGGGGGTGTGTTAGTGTGAGAAGAATGATAAAGAGAGTAATGAACGTATTAGAGAGTGGTGTTGGTGTTGAAGAAAGGGGTAAATGAAGAATATAAATGAAAGTATGTTAGATGGTTTGGTCATGGGTCATGTGGAAAGGATGAGTGATAGTCGGTTGCGTTAAGCGGATGTTATAGTTGGTGAGTGTGTTGGACCGACCGGTGGGAGACCGAAGCAGAAAGTGGATTGAGTCATAAACGGAATGTCTGAAGGAGAGAAAATGTGAGGTTGGCAGAGGCGAGAGTAGGGGGCATGATAGGAGAGAATTGGCGGGGTTTGTATGGGGGCATGGTTGTGGCCCACCTGGGGCCAGGGGATGAACCCTTACATGACGATTTACCATCAGTGAGGGTCCGTCGCGGTTCCCATGATGCTTCTAGGGGGATTTTCTGTCGTGTGACGAGCTCTCACTTAATTAATGGTACGAGGGGGCGGTAAGGCTGGGCCTTTCTTTCGACGTTTGTCATGTTCTCCTACTGCCTTTTTCTTTTCCGATGCTTGTACACACCTTACCCCCAATCTTGGGCAAAGAGGAAGGTGAAGAAAAGAAAGAAAGAGAAAGAATTTTAAGAAAATACAGAAACGGAATCAGTCACTTTCTTCCTAAAATATTTTAATATAATTCCTCTTTAAACGATGAACTGCCTGCTACAGTTACGTTAATATAATTTTATTATTTTTCTAAAAGAATAAAAAATCATATTTTTAAGATTCATCTAAAGTTTTTAAAGTAATTTTCCTCGGTTGAACTATGAGCACTGAACATATATAACTTAATTTTATCAAAACCGATTTATATATGATATATATCATATATATATATATACTATTATATTATATATATTATTATATATATATATATATATATATATATATATATACCGTAATATATATATATATATATATATATATATATATATATATATATATATTATATATTTTTTATATATATTATATATATATATATCTCCCAAATTTTCTTCTGGGATAACTGCTAATGATGCCTTGGGGTTAATAGCGCAAACAAACAACAATCTTTCCAATAAACTTTATTTTCTAACTACGACCTCGATTGCCTAAAAGTGCAAAAAAAAAAATGAAATCAATACAAACGCAAAGAAAATTTTAAAATACATCATCAAAAAAATAAATAAAAGAAATTCTTCATAGAATATAAAAGTAATATGAACATCCCCAACAAAATTAAGCTATTAATAAAAATCCTTTTCCCTAAAAAACATATTTCCAAGTCCCCATCTTGTATTCAAATGATAATAACAAAAAATAATAAAATTACAATTTCTCAACACTTCATCTTGTCTCAGTTACCCTAATAAAAAAATTACAAAAGATTTTTTTTTCAATTTTTCATCGTGATTCAATAATAATAAATAAAAAGATTTCAATGACTTTTCAACTCATCTTGTTTCGACAAATACTAAAAAAAATTACAAATGACTTGTTCTTTCCAACTCGTCATCTAGATTCAATAAAAATACTAATAAAATATTTCAAATGACTTTTCAACCTGGATTATTATAAAAGGATAAATAGGCATGAATGACTTTTTTTTTTTTTTCAACTCTTCATCTAGATTCAATAAAAATACTAATAAAAATATTTCAAATGACTTTTCAACTCATCTTGTTTCAACTATACTAAAAAAATTACAAATGACTTTTTCTTTCCAACTCTTCATCTAGATTCAATAAAAATACTAATTAAAATATTTCAAATGACTTTTCAACTCATCTTGTTTCAACTATACTAAAAAAATTACAAATGACTTTTTCTTTCCAACTCTTCATCTAGATTCAATAAAACTAAATTTCTCAGTCTAAAAGGGGAAAAAAAAAACGGCGATTGGGGTGAAGCGCCCAAGTCCGATCATTTAGTAATATGACTCATTTTAAAGTCTTATTACTAAATGTAGCAAAAAAAATATAAGTAATATTAAAGAGAAAAAAAAAAATGGCGATTGGGGTGAAGCGCCCAAGCCCAATCATATAATAATACGACTCATTTTAAAGTCCTATTACTATATGTAGCATAAAATAAATTACAAAAGAAAAAAAAGAATATATAAAATAAATAAAAAAGAATATATATTCTTATTTAAACCAAATATAATTAAGAGCTAAATTTCAGAGTCTTAAAGAGCCAAAAAAAAAACGGCGATAGGGGTGGAGCACCCAAGTCAAATCATTTAGTAATACGACTCATATTAAAGTCCTATTACTAAATGTAACGAAAAATTATAAAATTAAAAGTAATATTAACATAAAAATGCATTTCCCTATTCACTCGCATTCTGATAAAAAATAATAATATATAAAAATAAGAATGCAGCCTCTCTCTTTTCACTCACGTTCTGATAAAATAATAATAATAATATAAAGATACAGCCTCTCTCTTTTCACTCGCGTTATGATAAAATAATAATAATAATATAAAGATACAGCCTCTCTCTTTTCACTCGCGTATGATTAAAAATAATAATTAATATAAAGATACAGCCTCTCTCTTTTTCACTCGCTATATAATTAAAATAATATAATAATAATAATTTAATTATAAAGATACAGCCTACTCTCTTGTGCACTCGCGGTTATGATTAAAATAATAATAATTAAATAATAATATATAAAGATACAGCCTCTCTCTTTTTCACTCGCCGTTTGATAAAATATTAATAATTAATAAATAATAATATAAAGATTATCAGCCTCTCTCTTTTCACTCGCGTTATGATTAAAATTAATAATAAATATAATATATAGCCTCTCTCTTTTTTCACTCGCGATATTGATTAAAATAATAATAATAATAATAATAATATAAAGATACAGCCTCTCTCTTTTTCACTCGCGTTATGATAAAATAATAATAATAATAATAATAATATAAAGATACAGCCTCTCTCTTTTTCACTCGCGTTATGATAAAATAATAATAATAATAATATAAAAATAATGAGGCTTCTCAGAACACATAGTCATTTCGGTAATAGCTCAAAGAAAAACTATTCATAAGCGTGAGCCTTAGGCCTGCTTCACAAAAACACGCGGGCCTGAGTTAAAGCACGAAACAAGAAGGTGGTATTAAAGTTTTAGCATAGCGGTCCCTAGAAGTATTTGCTGAGAAGTTTTTAGAAAATATGTGTTATAATATTATATATATAAAAAAAATTTAGACTCACCAGCTGAAAAATATTCACCATAAGGGGCTCGAAATATGCACATGCTATAGGACTCACGAAATCAGAATAATAATCCGGCGAGGCAAATAGCTGGCTTGGAGAGCATGAGGGGGGGGGGGGAAAGAGATGATACTCCCTTAAAGTGATGCTAAAGCCTTACGTGCGCGAAATGATTTAAATTTCCGTTGCAGAATTTTCATGAATACAACTTTAGAAAAGTTTTTAATTATCAGGAATATGTAAATAGAATTCATGAAAAATATAAGGATCGACGAACAAAACAAAGAAGAAGCACTAGGATTAGAAAAAAAATTGGGGCGAAATGGAAACTCGGGAAGTGTTTTCAGAAAGGAGAAGCAAGTAGGGGGGGATTGAAAGCTCGTACGACGCGGTCGACCAGTAAGAAAATTACAAGTCGAGATGGGGGTGGGGGGAGAGTGTTTTATTGAATTTTCTGGGCGTCGGAAAGAAAATTATAATAGGCTAGGATAAAAAAATAGATTTTTATTCCTATTTTCTTTGTCGAATAAAATAATTCGGCAAAGAGATCCCCTGCCAGGTAAAGCTTATGTATTACACGAGTTTCGCCGATGGATTAGAGTAAACGGGCTCTAATGTGGGGTAACCAGATGAAGTTGTCTTCGGTTCTGGTAATGGAGCTCTCTGAAGGACGGTATACTGGATACTCGGTACTACCGAAGGAGCTGCCGGAGGAGCTGCAGGAGCGGACTGAATCGGACGGAGTTTTATATAAAAATAGTAGATTCCTACCGTACAGAGAATAGCGATAAAAATAGAAAACCCAGATATGGAAAAGGTGTGGATGTTGATTAATTCCTGGGTCTGTAAAGTTTTGTTTATGTTATCAAGCGAAGCGTCCCAATGTGGGTGGATAGATTTCAATTTCAACTTGGAGGTAAATGAAGTTATATTGGGAAGGAAGTCATGGGAGGTCTCTAGGTGTTCAGGAAACTGAGGTTCTCTTGAAAGCCAGTTGGTCTGCAAGGAGGAGTGTGGAGGGTATTTGAAAGAGTACTTTTCAGATACCAGGGTGCATCCTTGGAAGAGGGAGAATAATGCACCAGTGCCTATATTTGGCTGATTCATAGGGCAAGAGATAGAAGCGGTTATAGGAGAAGGGAAGGAGATTAAAGTATAGTTTCCAACTTTAAGAGTGTAAGGTAACTGGTAAGGATAGATATTATATTTACAGAATGTAGTGTTGGGTTTAGAAAGTATGGCTGACAAGATACAATCTTGATAATCTATTTGATGTATAGGATTTGAAGGAAAGCAAATGTAATTATCGTTCGAGTGCTTGCAAATATCTTCTGAAAGACTTGTGCTGTAGGTAAATTTTAATGTTTTATGGTTTAAAAAGTAATATGGATAGGGGTTATGCAGTATGATTCTAGAATAAGTGTCATTGAAAGATGTTGGAAATGGGATTGTTGAAAGTTTCATAAGGGGTTTCTTCGGAGAAGGGTATGATGGTGGATAATATGTAGGGGTGTTTTTCTTGGATATAAGACCAGGAGAAAGTAAGAAATTGGTAGAAAGTTTCACGGTTGAGAGGAAGTATTGGTTGGTGATGTAGGGTTTGACTGCTGTTTTGAATAAGTTCAAGTATGATGTCATATGAATACAGATTTAGAGGAGTGTTATGTGTTTTGGCGTTTTCCCAGATGTTCTGAACTGTCCTAATAATATTATATATATTATCTGAGATGGTCTTTTCTAAGTTGAGGTAAATGTTTAATTTTAAGAGCTCTTGTTGAAGCTCTATTGAAGAGATTGATGAATTTACGTACTTTGAGATGATTGTTAAGTTATCTGTTATGGTTGTTAAGGTGTTGGTATTATTATGAATTTGTTCTTTTAAATTATACAAGTGGGTTCGTGTATCTTGTAACATATCTATTCTAGTTTTGAGCTTTTGAATATCATTCATGGTGGCGGTTCCAAATAGGTATTGCAACGCTGACCCGCCTATGTCCATAAGACCTCTTTTGATTTTCCTGGGGTGTGCTGAAGGCTGAGTTTTTACATGAGATAGAACCCAGGGATCTTTTGACAAAGCTAAGAATTTCTTTTGACTTTCGTCCAATAACCTTGTTATATAAGTTAATTCTGGGGAGGTATTATTTTCATCTTGGTAAAATCTACTTCTATACCGGTTTTGCAAATAAGGAATATAAATAGATGTTAAGTTATTATTTTTGCTTACTACCCTTTGTATTTGTTGGTATATTTCCTGTGAGCACCTTAAGTCTGTGTGTATTTCTAGATAGGAAGTGATGAATTTGATCTGTCCTATTCGTTTTGCTATGAATCCTGGGTGTACTTCATATTTGTTTTCTTTTTCCAGAGCAAAGGAAGTTGATAATAATATTTGAACACAGAACCAAATTGCATGCATGTGATTCCTGTGAGAAAATATATTTGAAAATTTTTTTTATTGAGAGATGGTTTTCGTTTCAATAATTTCTGTTGTAACAAAAATATATCTTGAATATCTTGGAAAATAGGCTTAAAACTTTTCCAATTTTTGCATATTTTTAAAATGTCTATTTTAATATGTTTTGTATATTTATACATTGGTGTAAATGTATAAATTGTTCTTCCCCTTGGGGGTTTTTAAAAGAAAACTAAATAAATATTCACGGCTTGTGATGTCTTGGTGGAAAACCTCTACCGCGAGGAATATTTTGTTGTGGTGGTAAATAGTATCGCATGCCACCTCTAGTTATTGTTGTTTGTTGTCTGTCCCTTAGAGCCATGGGATGAGGGATGTTTGTGTGTCTCATTGGGAAATTTGGCACGAAGGTGTGATCTCTAGATCTGTTATCCGGTGGGGAAGGAGGAGATGTATTTCGAGCTGTGGATGGAGGGAGTGGAATTGTGTCTTGAGGAGAAGGTAGTGGGAATGATGGAGGAGGTTGTAAAGGTTCTTGTGGGATAGGTGGAGGTGGTGGTCGTGGTGTTGGGATCGGATGTGCTACTTTGAAGTGATGTTTTGGTGGTAAGGGGGGTGGTGTTGGAGATTGACTTTGAGATGCTGAAGGTTGTATGGTAGGTGCTGAAGAGTGTGATGGTGGAGATTCATCAAAAGATAATCTAGGGGGTATGTTGGTGGGAAAACCTTTAAAGGACATTCTCTTTGGAGGGGAGGGGGAGAAAAAGAAGTTTTTCCTTGGGCTTGGTAGGTGGGCGTGGGAGGTAGGTTGTGAATGAGATTGAGATGTGGGAGTTGAGTGAGAAGTTGAAGGAAGTGGTAGATGAGAACTAGGTGAAGGTGAAGGAGGCGGAGAAGGAGATTGAGGTGGGTGATGAGAAGGTTGAGGTAGGGGAGGTGAATCAGATTGAGGTGGGAAAGGTGGGTCAGATGGAGGAGGGGGGGGAGGTGAGAGGTTTCCCTGTGGTGATTGCAAAGAAGGTGGAAGTTGTCTCTTAAAATAGATGGTGTTGGGAATTGGTGGGGTGGGGGGAGGGGGTTGAATTTGTTGAACCATATTAGGAGGGGGTTTATTAGATGGTACAAGATCACTCTTTGGTTTGGTAGTAGAAATTGGAATATTATTAGCTCTAAGTCTAGTGATTTTTATGTTGTCCCTATGCACAATAAAAGTTTTAGAAGTTTTTAAACATTGCAAAAGTAACTTATTGAAATGGACTAACTGTTTGACTAAGAACGGGCCGGTCCACTTCGAAAACAATTTCGGACTTTGCCTTGGTTTCTTGACGTCAATTACAAACACATAATCGCCAACTCTAATCGGAGTTGAAGTTGCCTTCTTATGTTGTTTATTCATTTGTGTTGTTGTTTCTTGCTGAAGATGTTGGCGAGCTTGGTCTCGAATGAGATTAGCCCTTTCTGCAAGGTCTTGAATGTAACTGTGAATAGGTTTTTGAGGTTCAGATCCTTTAGTAAAAGGAGATATGTAATTGGGGAGATCCCATGGAAGGCGTTTGTTGTACGTGTACAATAAGAAGTGGGGGGTACAACCTATAGAAGAGTTGAATGTGGAATTAATTGCTATTTGAGTGAAAGGAATTAATTTACCCCAGTCAGTGTGGTTCGAGTTGACATAGTGCCTTAAATGATTTGCAATCTTCAACATTTCTCTCTCCGAGAGGCCATTTGCTTCGGGTCTTCGAACGACGATGTTTACTGCTTTCACACCCCACTGCTTACAAATCTCTTTGAAGAAGTGAGAAGTTAGTTCGGGGGCCCTATCAGACACCACTACTTCAGGTGTACTATGTCTGCATATAACTCTTTCTAGCAATGCCTGTGCTATATCTTTAGCTGTGTGCTGAACGAGAGGGACGAGTTCCACATATCTTGTGAGACTGTCCTTCATCACCAATATATACTTGGCCTTAGTCTCCTTGCAGGTAGGTAGAGGGCCCAGCACATCGACGATGAAGTCTCGGAGAATGGCTCTAGCGAGAGGGCAACTCTTTTTTCTGGCAATCTTTGGCTCTGGGTACCTTTAAACACTCTCTGGCATGGAGACGCAAGTTGCTGCAACTATTCCTTCACCAGAGTATATTTTTAGGAAATATGTACTTGTCCTGATTTCTATACACTGTCTCTCTCGATGCCACAAGTCCAAGCTATGGAGAGAGTCATGGTTAAACTCAATGATAGAATAGATCATTGAGTCTGGTACCTGGAGTAAGAATGTGCCATCTTGTGTTGCATAATGTAAAATATCGTCAATGAGGACGTGTGGGAAAGTATCTGCAGTAGTGTCCTGCTGCTCAAGAGGTTTGTTGTGAGAGAGCAAAGGCTTGGCGAAATCATAAAGATCTTTCAACCTATTGCAGGCCTTTTGTTCCCTCACAAAGTTTTCTTTTGTTAGATGAAAGTTTGTTTTTGGCAAAATTGTATTCTGAGCAAGAGTGTACGTTAAAGGAGGTGGGTTGCGGCTTAAGTAGTCTGGAACTACATTGAGTTTTCCTTGTTTATAAATTATTGTAGGATTAAAATGTTGAATATATAAATTCCACCGCTCGAGTCTCCCAGAGAGTTGTTTGTGTCTGATGAGATGAATCAAAGGTTGGTTATCGGTAATGATAGTCACCTCGTAACCAAAAATGGTGTTACGGAATTTGCGCAGTGCAAACACAATCGCCAGAGCTTCCAACTCCAGAGTATGATAATTTGTTTCCGCTTTAGAAAGTGATCTGGAAATAAAGGAGAGGGGTTTCTCCTTATTGTTGTCATCTAATTGAAATAAAACAGCTCCCAGAGCAATGTTTGAAGCGTCAGTGTTGATGAAAAATGGCTTTTTTGTAGTCTGGGTAACACAACTGTGGTTGTAATAGTAACTTGTTTTTAAGTATTTCAAAAGCTTCCGCTTGTTCGGGACCCCATATGAAAGGGACGTTTTTGCGTATGAGTTGTGTAATAGGCTTAATAGTTTGGGAGTACCGGTCTAGTAAATGAGAAAAATAATTAAGAAAACCAAGGAGACTGCGCGTCTCTGAGACGTCGGTGGGTGGCTTAAAAGCTGTAAGAGTTTTAAGTTTTATGGGATCTGGGCTTATACCCTCTTTGGAGATTTTGAAACCGAGAAAAAGGAGAGAAGTTCTTAAAAATTTACACTTCGAAAGCTTCATTTTTAGCCTGTTTTTCCGAAATGCATCAAAGACATTCTTTATGTTTTCAAGATGGTTTTCCAGAGAAGTGCCCATGATAAGGACGTCGTCGAGGAAAACTCTGCAAGCGTCACCTAAGAGATGATGTAAACATAACTCCATTAGCTTCGCAAAAGCACTAGGTGCATTTGCTAGCCCATAGTTTAGACGCGTGGGGCAATACTGGCCTCTGGTAGTTCGGAAAGCGAGGAGCGGTTGTGTTTCTTTCTCAATTTCCATCGCCGTGTACCCCTGTTTGAGGTCAAGGGAGCTAAAGATAGAATTATTTCCTAGAGAGCTTAATATGTCATTTATGCAGGGTATGGGGAATCTCGTAACAATTGTATGTGAATTTAAAAATCTATAGTCGACCACTACTCTTGCCTCCCCGCTCTTTTTTGGAATGATCAGGAGCGGTGCTGAATGTTCGCTTGAAACCGGTCTGATATAGCCTTTGTGCAGGGAGTCTTCCACCCACTCCTCAATATGTTTTATGTATTTGTGGGGGAGGCGGTATTGTGGTCGGTACAATACCTTCGGTGCGTCGTCTTTGAGTGTTACACTAAACTTCATTAGCGGACAGATCGGTACTTCATCATCTTCCAAAGCAATAATGTCTTTGTAAGACATGAGAAGGTCCACTAAATTTTCCAGCTGCTGTGGATCTGTAAGCGTTGCACACTCGTCCTCTTCATTTTTAAAAGAATCTTGAACGATTTCTTTATATGTTTTTCGCAGTTTCGCTGCAGAAAGACCTTTAGACGAGGTGGCTAGATTTACGTGTGAAGTTTCCAAGGGGGTATCAAGGGTAAAAAGAGGATTCGCTGTTGTCAAAAAGGAGTTTGTTTGCAAAGTGTGGTGGGCGGCGGACATATTAATAATATCTAGAAGAACCTGGCCCTGTGTAACAGCGCTCATAACACTACCAATAAATATACAATTGTGGAGGAGAGACTTTTCAGAGGTTAAGACGAGGTGGTCAGGAGGGGGGGTGAGAGCTAAAGAAAGAGCATTTACGGACAGTGTGGTTTTTGAGTAGGGTTCAAGGTTGATAGTTTCGACGACCGATAATTTATATGTAGTATCAGTGTCAATCATTAAATCATTTGCAAAGTTTGTATCTTTAGGGTAGAGAGGCAGGGAAGTGTTGTGATTTACTTGAGGTTTAGGAAGGCTTTGACGTTGCGGGTATATAGGAATTAGTGGCATAGAAATGTAAGCTGTATCAGACATAACAGAGATAGTGTTTTTGTGAGCTTCAAACCTAATTTGTGGCTGAGTTAAAAAATTAGTTCCTAAAAGTAAATCGGCTTTAAATCCGCAAAGTGAGTCATCTATAACAATAAAATTTACAGGAACAACTATGTGTTTAATGTGAATACGCAAAATGGTCGTACCTATTTGATTAAATACATCGCCGGTAATTGACTTCAAAATTATCGGAGTTTTTATTAGGGGGACCTTTATACCATATTTGGTTTCTAGTTCCGTTATCAGAGAATATTTAGATAAAGATGAGTTACTCCCTGAATCTACCAAGAAGCGTTTATTGTTTAATGTATAAGTGTTAAAAGATATATCAGCATCGAGAAAGTAAGCTGGTCGCAATGAGTGATTTGTAATTTTCCCTTTTCCAGTATTTGATATATGGTTATGCTTTGGTTGTTATTGGGATGTGGTGCACGAGATAGTGATGAGAAGGTGTATAGGACAAGTGAAGCTATAATGGCGTCCGTGGGATCAGTGGCTTGTTGCTAGGAACTACTGTGGGTTTAAGATTTGCGCTGTTATGAAGTTGAAAGATGATGATTTGGGATGTTGAAGAGATAGAAGTTGAAATGATTAGAGTCTATAATAAGGATGTATGCGATGTGATTAGTTAGAAAAGGATTTGATAAAAATAGTCAGTGGGGAGATATAGAGAATAAGAAGTTTGTTGGATAAGATTTATAATGATATTTTATGTGTTACTGGTGGGGTGTGGTGATCGATTCTTTTTTCCTCTAAATAGAATTATAAATTGTATGGGGAGGTTTGAGTTTGAAAGAAATAGGAGGGAGGAGACTGGGCGATGTCGAGTAGTAGAATAAGAGAAGGTAATAAAGTTTTCTTGACGCTATGAGGAGGGGATGAGAAGGAGAGTTGGTAATACGGTGAAAGATTTGAGATGTGAGAGAATTAATATCAAAATGTTTGAGAGGTAGCTATATAATGGAGGGTAATACCGAGCTCTGAGAATAGTTATCAAATGATGGGTTCGGGAGGCCGAACCTATCTTGCCAGCAAAACATGAGTTGTGAGAATTTAACATAAAAGAGTTACTGAAAAGAAATAGCCTCCACATATAGGGTATATGAAAGAATGGAAATCTGAGGGGTCCGTTGTTGTGGAAGCGGAGGGAGAAATGGAGAGGTTGTGGGTGGAGGAAGGGTCCTGAGAGAGATTACGGCTCTATGTGTAACAGTTTGATCGTATTTTAGAAGGCAGGAGAAACAGTAGAAGCTATAATGTAGGCAGTATAACATTAATGAGTGGGGAGAGATCATACTCGCAGTTTTATAATTTAGAAAATCATAAATGTGAAAGAATGTGCGGAAATCTTGTGAAATGGATGGTAACATGGATAATAACTACAGAAAACGAGGATAGGGAGAAGGAGTGTTAAGAACACTCAAGCTGTGTGTTGTTTCAAAAATGTAGGTCCCAAGTATTATGAGAGTGTTATCATGTAACAATCAACACCTATACTCCTATATAACAATTGCAAATTTTGTAAAGTTGGGAGACTATTTAGATAGAACCATGTATTCTAGGAGGGGTTCAGACTAGATGCTAGATGAGATGAAGGTAATTGTTGTGTCATGTGCACTACTTAAGTAGTAATGTACATTTTCTGCATGCTGGGTAGGGAAGTTGAGGAGGATGGCGTCTGTATAATGTTTGTTATAGAAGCCCCCTGTTGTCAACCGAGATTCGAAGACATAGGATCATGAAGGTGGGAAGGTACGTCATAGCAGCATAAATGAGAATAAATCGAGACAAAGAGCATATGGATGGGAGAGGCGTCGCTACGGGTGATGCATCGAAAGCATGATTGTATATAGTCGTAAGACGCTGTGTCTGCAGTCCAAGCCAGACCTAAGATGGTGGGGACACTGCGCACGGTACTGTCGGTGCAGTATTGTAAGAATCGAGAGATATGCCTTTCCAGTCCATCTCTTCTAATTACCTGTCAGCGTCAGGGAGGCGCTGGCCAATGCGTTGGCACGGTTGGAGGAGCCAAAATGAATATGAATCAAGAGTGGCATCAGCCTTTCATTACTAAGAGCAGAGGAAGCCGCGTGTCATGATTGACTGCCGATCCTGGTAACAACAGTGTGGGACGGCAGTATTCTATGGGTGAATAGAAGAGACACTCGGAATCAATCCAGACAGAGCGGGCAGTCATATTGACTAATGTGATGAAGCTTTGAATTGGACTCTTCGACTGTGCACTCAGGAAGAGTCCGGTGTAAATCGGCTTGAGAAAGCTATCTCGGATCAACCGGACGGCTTGGTATCAGTATTTTATACGACAAAATAGGGCGGTTAGGTTAACCCACGGATGCGTGTATGTCGAGATAGCTCTCAGAGGAGTTGGAATTGTATTCATTTATCGTGTAACGATGTTGTTTACACTAATAGATACCCTATATGAACTGTTATTCAATGGATTCCTCTCATATATAGGGGTATTAATCATAACCTACATTAAAATTATCTAATTAATATTAATTAAAGGTATTTTATTAAGTAACATATAAGATATTATCATTTATGAGTTATAGCAAATGGGGTATTATGTTAACAATTAGTATATATATCATTAAATAACATGATTATATCCCTTACAATCTACTTCATATTTAGTAGCAAATGTGGCCAAAAGTTAGTTTTTTTAACAACCCTGATCCTGAGTTGGATGATTCTTGGAGTCAGTGAAAACGTGAAGGAACACATTATTATAAATAAAATTATTGCTTACAACCTACAATCCTTTCGACTATCATACTAATTGTGATCTCCACTAGGGACATCTTGGGATATTTCCTTCTTCATTCTACAGGCGATATCTCCTGAACTGAAAAAATAAGAAAGAAGAAAAAGACATTTTGCTCATCCTATCATAGTTTTGTTAGTGTGATTTTGAGCTAAGAGAGACAGCATTGGCGGGTTCGTTTTCAGCACACTCGTAGTTAGGAACATTTAAATTGTGTGTTTTTAAGCTTTTTTAATCTTCCAACTTATACAGGAGGGAAGGTTCTTACGCAACTTGCCCCTACCCTTCCATTATTGGAAAAATTCTGCCTTCTTGGTCATCTGTAGTAATAATTATCAATACTCATCATCATAATTACATATAGACTGTTGTTGCGAATCATATTGGTCATCTGGGGCTTCTTCGTCGTATGAGGTGGTGGTGGGCTCTGCCATTCGGGCATATGAGGTTTGCTTATTTTTCCATGCAGACACATGATTTTGATGCGGTTTTTGCTGGTAGTTCGATTTGGTTCCCGGTTTCACTCCTTGATAAGATTTTCTGAATATACCAGTTCCCATCCATCTATTATTGATAATATTTTGTTTAATCTGCTCAGTTATAGGGGCGTGCTTCAGTGGAATATTTGTGTTATTTGGATTCCATTTAGAGTCTCTGCAGTTTGGTTTCGACCCTCTACGGTGCTTTTCAGAACAATGTCGGCAGTACGGATCGAAAGGACAAAGGGGGGTGGAGTGGCCTGCACGCTCGCAGTGATAGCAGATTTGGGCGTTATGGCGGGGTGGATTTTTTTTGTCTAGGTTGAGAAACAGGTGCTTGCTTCTGTGCATAATTGTTGGAAGGTCTTCTTTGATAGCTTTGGGGGGGGTGCTGGAAATTTTGGCGCTGAGGAAAATTTTGAGGCTTTGGAGTGAATGGAACAGCTTTTTGGAAATGTATATTTGCTTGAGGGACAACCATTTTGATCGTTATTTAAATCTGCCTCCGACCTTTAGTAGAAATTTCTTGTAATTGGTCGCCGTGTAGTTCGATGGTGGGAATTTATAGAAACTTTTTGAAATCGCGTCAGAAATTATATCAGGTTTTTCGAGGTAACAAAGCGCCCATATGTAAAAATGCAGTGGGGCAGTGACAGCCTTTTCAGTCTGGTTGGATAAGCGACACCAAATGGAAAGCTTGTATCATAAAAGCTCTGTTTAATAATTGTTGGCTAAAGATAGAGCCTCCACAGAAACTAAGGGCACGGTCCTCTTTCTGCCCACTTGAATTTTTATGCGATAAGCATAGCGTCATAAGATAGAAGCCAAATGTGTTTCATCAGGAAATATTAGTGCTTTTTATCTGGCCATGAAAACTTTCGGGGTAGGGACATTATAGAAAATTTAGCGCTATTGCGATATTAAAAATTAGCCATATACCATTCAGACATCAGGGATCGTTTTTGCTCTATCCTGATTCAAGCTGAGAACCTTGGTTGCTTCAAAGACACAGTGCTATAGTGGAATGTTTCTCGGAGGTTTATACTCCCTCCTCAAGTTGGAAAGACGATAACGGACCTTTCCCAGTTTGCCGTTGACCCTGGGACATGAGAGGTAGCATTCCGGGCCTTGTAACCTTGGGTTGATTGGTGAGGCTATTGTGGCTGAGCGTAGATTGTGGTTTGGCATTTTTGGAGCCGAGTTTGAGCCGAATTTTGGGGCTGTTCCACCATTAATTGTTAGATTGTGCCATCATGTGGCATGTGTGTATGAACATTCAATCAGTTGTGTACATTTTTAAATGGAAATGTTTAATATGTTATAAAAACATAATGTTTAGCAAAAAATTGACCCCGAAATTACGTTACTGTAACGTTAAAGTGATGTCCTATTTGTTACTTTTTATTTAAATAATTTCTTCAGGGGTGATATAAAATATAACTTTTTTTTAAAAAAAATACTAATTTGAATTTAGGCTTTTAGTAAAAAGTACGTGAGAAATGGTGCTAACCTGTTAAGCGCAGATGCTCTGTAGAATTTCTGACTGGCAACCTGATGAGTTTATTTTTCTTTGAGAGCTTCTCTCACAGCTTCTTGGGTTTATTTCAGAAAGATGAGGGCGTCACTTTCACAGCGGATCTGCTGTGTTTAGATAATCTGATGCCTTTTCTTTACAGGGCGCGAACGGAAACAATCGTATCTTACAATATTTATTTCAACCCACAGGTCGGTTGCCAGAAAGAAATTTGATCATCGGGTTTTCAGAAAGCGTGTGCAAGCAGTCCGCCAATATTCTCAATACTAAAAAATCTAATGCTTGTAAGATTGCCCGAACAAAGAGAAAGGAGGGAGGCGGGTAGGGATTGATATTATCAGTCGGGGGGGCGGGGGAGATTGATCCAACAGATGCGAGAAATGGAGAAGTGAGTGGGGGAATTGGAGAAACATCGTTCGATGGTTCTTTTAGCCAATCAGAAAATTGAGAAGACAAAAGAAAAGGGGGGGGTTATGTTTAATCTATATTTATTTTATTTTATTTGCATTTCTTTCTAGTACACCTTTAGGAAAACGTGGATTCCTTGGCAATTTCTATAATTAAAAAAAAAAAAGGGGCGGTGTTTTTATTCGTATATATAAATAATAAATATTTATAATATATATAAATATATATTTATTATATATTATGTAATATACTATATATATATATATATATATATATATATATATATATATATATATATATATATCCGTATATATATATTATATATATAATACTATATATTCAATTTTAATATATATATTGAAATATATATTAATAATATTATGATTTATATATATATATATTATATATTTATATAATATATATATATATACTTATATAATATATATATATTATGATCAGTAAATCGCATCCGCACTATATTAAAGATCCGACATTCGCGCTTTGTCCTGCGAATGCTTCGCGGAATATAATTGTTGAGATTTGATAAAGAATTTTATGATAAAAATGCTTATAATGAATCTGAACGCAAACTTTTAAATGAGAGACATGGGACTCGACTCAACTGTGTATGATGACTCATTATAATCAGACCAGGGTACCTTTAAAATAAGTTCAGTCACTGTTATCAAAGAAGTTCAACCGCTGGAATAGTAACTATCAATATGAGGAAAAGTAATGGATATTGGCTCAAAGAACCTCTTTGCTCTTTGAGTATCGCTAGTATTTGATTTCGTCAAAGGTAAAGCATTTCTTACTAAGTATGTGGAAAAGAACATAATGATTCCACTGCTATTATAGCTATTGAAACATTTTGAAGAATTACCATAAAAAACAGCTGTCTTTCTTCAGCTTCATCTCCGATGTAATACCATTAATCTTCAAACGCTAAGGAAACATTTTGAACCATCTTAAAATGAAAAGAAAATGATGATGGTTTAAAAGAATGAAAGATGTAATAAAATACAGCTAGAAAACGCTTTGGTTCTGTGGGAAATTAACGACCTCATAATCATTACGCAAACTTTACTTAGATCCCGCTTGATAAAAGGCAAGGTTTTTTTGTAACACAATATTAGAACAAGTTAAATCGTCACTTTGTGTTGCAGTTGAAAAACTTCAATCAATATAGAGAGAAAAATTAACTGTCGCTTGGGGTAGAAAATTAACGATGGCATTGATTCCGAGAGCAAATATAATAATTACATTTCTTAGATACACTGTGAGTGCCTTCTGCTGGAATACACGTTCATTCATAGAGTAAAGTGGCGTAATATAACAGAAGAGCACCGAACCTAAATGGTTGTTTGATAGAGGGCATTTAATGAAGAGGGGGAGCTTTCTTCGGAAACCTTTGGAATAAAGTCTATTCTAGGCTAAAATGCTTATTTATAAACTGTTATTTACCTACGAGCTCTCTCGATTTTTTATTTTTCCAATGTGACTTTGTCGTGCTCTCTCTTTTTAGTGTAGATTTCACAACGAAAAAAGTGCCCTTATGAGTTAACCACTCGCATTCCACCTACTACTTGACTCCCTTGCACCACAAGGTATACATCATCTTCACAAGAGTTTTGTGTGGAGGTGGTCAGCCACCCAGTCTTGTTCACTGTGACACCTTCCTTTCCAGTCACCCATGTATCTTTGGAGTTCTCATTAATCTCCGAATTTCCAACCAAATTTAATCTCCATTACTTCAAAACCTGGGTCAGTGATCACCTCAGAGATTTGTGTTAGGTAAAAGCTTGTGTGGATCTTTATGACCCCTGCATAGGAAGGAGCTATCAGCTTAAAAAAATGATAAACGGTAAAAATAGATTTAATTAATTTATAAGAATACCACAAGATAGATGATTACCTATTTAATTATTTTTTTTTTAGCCAAAAGTTATATATATATCATATATCATATATATATGATATAAGTATATATATATATATATTGATAATATATATATCAAACTATATTATATATATATATAAACGACGCGCCGTAAGTGAACCTGGAGCAGTATCGCCAAGTGACGATGGGAGTACTGACCCGGTGTGCCCCATAGTATAGTTTTTCCTTTAGATATTATATATATATAATTATATTTATATAAATAGTATAGTTATATATATATAGCTATAGGTATATATATATAGTATAATAGTATCTTTAGTACTCATATATTAATATATATATATATATAGTATAGGTAGATATACTATATATTAATATATATACAGTATGAGAGTATATTGCTTGTTCTTTCTTTGCTTCACTTCCTCACTGGCCGTCGCAAGCATTGGGGGGGTAAGGTGCTGTACCAAGCATACGAAACGATAAAGCAGTAGGTAGAACATCACAAACGTCGAAAAGAAAGCACCACCAGACTTACCGCCTCCCTCGCTGGTACCATTAGAGGGGGTGAGATGCTTGCGTCAGCAGGAGCAGAAAATCCACCCAGAGCATCACCTGGGACCCGGGGGCGACGGAACCCTGCACTAAGGTAAATTCGTCATGTAAGGGTTCATTCCCCTGGCCAAGGTGGGCCACAACCATCCCATAAAAACCCCGCCATTCTCTTCCTATCATGCCGCTTTTTCTCGCCTCTGCAAAGCGGCCAATTTCTGCTCCTTGCCAGACATTCGTCTCACCGACTCAATCCACTCCTCTTCGGTGTCCCAGCAGGTCGGTTTCCGGAACCACTCTCCACTATAGCAACCGCTACACCCGAACCGGCTATCTTGAGTGCCTGTTCCAGATGGACCAACCACCATCTCAACAATACTTTCATTTATTCTCACTCATTTACCCCTTTCTTCACACCACAGGTCAACTCTCTTAAATAGTTCATGTCTCACTTTATTAATTTCTTTTCACACCTAGCATGCCCCTAATAGATTGTCGAATCTAACACAATTGGAAAGCTTTTAGATCTATATCTGTCTTATTCCAGCCATATCTCAACTACTATAGCGGATTAACAACAGGTAACAACATACCCTCGCATGTAAGACTCTAGTCGACTCTCAAAGACCTTTAGTCCCTTTGACATTCACCGAGAGATTTAATTGCAGCCAAGTACAACCTTCCTCGACCATTCACAACTTTCCTACTACACTCTCGCATCATCCGTGTCCCTTCTCATCCAAGCATACCCTAAAATATGGTAAAACTCAGACAACTTGCTTCCAGCTGCTCATCATCTAACATAGACATCTCCACGCTAGGGAGGAACAAGTCTTACAGCGATACACAAACACATAAACCTGACTTCTTATCCTACGTTAGTATTTAAACCACTCCTCTGTTTACATACACCTGGCCAAATCTCTAGTCTACCAATCGCTCTCAAACCTTCTTCAGATTACGGCCACAAAAAGAGCCAAATACATCCGGCAATTGCACACAGGGTTGAGGCACCCTCCACGTCCTCTCCATTGACTCCGATCATATCAAACATATCGCCTGTATTTTTTCCTGCCATTCCCCCGTGACCTTCGGAATTCTTTCATAACCCCATCCATATCACATTGAATTGAACACCCAAGGAGACATAACACAACAGAGGGAGAAGAAAGGTGCAATAGATTAGGAGTGAATGGTGGGTATTTGTGAGGACCTTGGGTCTCTACTGCGCTATTAATGCCTAACCAATTCACCGTTGGGACACATTTATTCTACACACGCTTCGATATCGTCAATACATACTTTGGGATATTGATTTCAGAAGCCTACGCCACCCAACCACCATATATCACATTTACCTGCATAAAGCTTCCCTAATTAACTCATCAATACGCCTGTGTAAAATCAATAAACCTAATATAATTGTAATCTTCTTTCCCTATTTTCTCAATCATTTAGTTTCAATGTAAAGATTTTGATCCACACATCCTCCTACCTGGACGTCCAAGAGAATCCTAAACGCACTTGATTTCACTTCACCACCAGCTCCTCAGTCACTTCGACGCACACAACGTCTTTCAACTCTAAAATACCGACAGCAATAGACGCAGGTTCCACTATACACATACACACTGTCACTTAATAACTGAGTATTCCCGCTATTAATGTTCTACAATTCCCCTCTTTTCTACCATTACCCTTATATGCAGGGGGTACTATTACCGGCCTCCTCCAATCCCTTGGACTGAGTACGCTCTCCCATAACGCTTTAATAGCACACTTCCAAATCCAATCAATCACCATCTCGCCTCCGCTTTTGATCATTTCATAGTAATTTCATCTATACCTGCAGATTTACCAATTCTTCTCAACTTTCTCACTCTACCCATTACCTCCTCCTTACTATATATAACTACATCCCCAAAATACCTATTCGTTCTTGCACCATCAAACGCACACACATTCACTAACACCTCAACATTACTGTTAATAATTGTGGCAATTTTTCGAAGTTGTTTTTTCCTTTTTTTCCGACACTTGCAAGCTCTAGGGTGATTTTACTGACTGTGCGGACGACCCTCCACATCCATTTTCAATCAGTTTACAAAGGCACATCCTAATTCATCTATTCCTAAGCGCAGATTCTCCCTTATTCTCATCATTCTTAACCTTTTTCGGGGGTCGCGCTTCCTTCCAGGAAGAGCTTCCTATTCCTTGTATGTCCTCATAGTCATCTCTCTTCCAAACTGATCACTTTACCTCTTGGTTAATCATTCCTACGTTGATGGCACCTTTTAGATATTTTTTTTTCCACTCCATTATATAATTCCACGCATCTTTCTTTGGAAATTTCATCAT
>JABUQX010050190.1:0-47500 GCA_015478945.1 Trachelipus rathkii
CTTCAATCAGGGTAATGTAAGGAATTAAGTCCCTAAAAAAGGAGCCTTATTATTATTATTATTATTATTATTATTATTATATTATATTATTTTATTGTTGCTGTTTATCATTATTATTATTATGGTCTTATATTTCCTTGACTAATGTTCTGGTTTTTCCCATTTGCAGGAGGTCTGATTGAATTAAAATATTGAGTAAAGTAATCAGGCCTTAGGTGGAAATAATTGTCAGGCGGCGGATCATTGCTAAACAGAGTGGAAGTCGCGGTGCCACTTCTTTAGGTAGGGGCCGAATGTGGAGTGGAGGATGAATTGTGAATTGCTATTATGAAAATAATGTTTAATGAATGATTTTCCCCCTGCAGGTAGATTATTGTATGACTAAATAATTAATGAAGCCTTTCCCTTTTATCATAGGTGGCAACGAGTAACTTGCTTCCTTGCTTCTCTTTGATCATCGGCTGCTTCTTATTCCCTTTAGTCCCCTGCAGATCTTCTGTGCATTTCTCTTGATTTCCGCGGTTTCTCCGCGGACGTTAGTATCCCCAGAGCGAATCACTGACTGTTGTGTTAAACGAAACGGGAAAGCACCTTTATTGTCTCGTGCAGAGGGTGGGAGTGGCCTGGGAGAGACACGACTTGTAGGGGCTGGCACTCCTCCCCTTTTCTGAATATCGACTAAAGTTTCCAAGGGCGTAGCCCAATATTGTGTACGTATTCTAATTAAAAGCATCATTGCAAGAATTCTTTTACTTGCCTAATTAAGATTGATTTCTGTCCATATTCTTAGGTTAGCCTTTCTCTCTTTTACTGTAGCTGCTCTGGTTCATGTCTAGTACCACGGCCATGTGCTCCTGAGAAATATTTACCGCCCCACTGCTGTCTTCCCATTTTAATAACCTTTACTTCGTGTTTTTCCTCCTACTAATTGATTCTTGACTTTGGAGAACGAGGATTGTAGCGGTGTGTTGACCGGTGGCACTGTCATAGCCAACAGGTGGTCCGATACCATATCAGATCGAACCCTAGTGTTAACTGCAGCGGGTGGCGAGAGTATCACCTTGGGGCTTCACCAACTTATTAACGGGAGGTTAGAAACCCTCCGCCTCGCTATCCGTTCGGTACCAAGTTGCTTGTCGGATCGCCACACTATCCCTAACCAATTTATAGTTTCGCTCTTAGAACTCGGAGACTTGCGTGGTAGCGTTTGACATACCAAATCATTTGACCGAGTATGGCAAGTGTCACTGCTCCCCAAGCTCTCTCCTTTGGGTTTCCTCCTTCTCTTTGCTTATTTATGTCTATCTTTATTTCAAAGGGCTCTATCATGGTATGTGTTGATGGGGCGACTTCTTTCTCTTTTTCTGTCAATAGTGGTGCTCTCACGTTTCGTCTTATTTCCTACTTTATCCTACTTTTCATTTAATGATCTTCTACCTGCCACCCTAACATCACTTCACTCATATGCGATGACTGACCCTTCATTCTTCAACCTCATTCCAATTCTGCTCCCTCTTTTACTTCTAGAAATTGCCTCTCGTTTTCAATCTTCCGATTCTATTCTCGCTGATTCTGGATAGAATGTCCGGATGGGGGCAACACCTGTGAAATTCAATTCTTAAAAACTCAAACTTCTACAAATCTCTTCTCCAAAACTTCTCTTAACTTTCCTACTCTCTGTCTGTCTGTCTCTCAATATAACATCCCTGACCTAACATAACAAAAAATGTCTTAGAAAACCTCTCACAACGGTTGCTTAGGGCGGCCTCAAAGAAACTGGACGTTCTGTTTAGACTGCGAGACTTTTTTCCTTCTTCTCAGTTCCTCGCAGCTATACAAGGTCTCATCGCCCACTGTATGGAGTACTGCCTCTCATATCTGGGGGGAGGGGTTCTGTTTCACCCGGCTTTTGGAGGGTCGAGTCAAAAGCCCAAAGGCTTATAAACTGTTCTCTACTTTCCAGTCACTTAGACCCTTATCTTTGTGGCGCCATGTTGATGCTTTATCTCTATCTATAGGTACCGCAGCCGGCAGGTGTTCGAGCGAACTTATCACTCGCCCTACCACCACCTTTACCATCCCCCGTAGCACAAGGGGGGTACTGCGCCACGAGTCTTGTGTCTTGACATGCGGTAACTCCAGGCAGCTCGTTTGGTGATTCCTCTCCACCACTCTGTTCTTGGAATTCTCGTAGATCGTTCTGATTTCCTGCTGAATTTAATCCCTCACTTTAAAGCCTGCGCCTTGTCATATGCGTAATGAGCTTGAGGGTGAACGTTAAAACGAGTACATCCCAAAACCCCCTTGAATAGGGCTCTGCCCAGTGAATGGTGGTAACAACTGTAAAAAAAAATAAAAAATCTTCTGACGATTAGCGCAGATAGTGGAAATGATACTGACATCATCCACCTCACCCCAGTCCAAAACACCTCATTTCAATCAAATCCAGTGAATAAAATCGCACTCTCTTCAACATTCACCTTCCGATGATGTATTAAATGTCGCAACCACACAAATTTTTACTCTTTCCAAAACTTACAATTAAAACTTTAAGAATTCTAGTACTCATACACACAAAACTCTACCATAGTCTCTACCAAATTTTACTCACTCAGGAATTGCAACATCCTTCTATCCCCTTTCATTCCTTATCCACACCAACACAAACACATTTCACACCACACCACTTCAGTTTTCACAGTTTTCCTTGCATCTTTGAAGTTTCAGTCAGCGAGCAATCAAAATTTGCCCTTTCTAAATACATCCATCACCTCTCTCCTCTTTTCCTCAACATTATTCCTCTTGCCATATTCATTATAAGCCCATATCTAGTATTCATACATTTTACGCCCCAAAAGATAGAAGCCGTTACGGTAGATCACACCTTCTCCCGAGTGCATGCAATTAGCATTCCTGAGTGCAAAAACGGCATAAGTGGTAGTGATAACAAGCAGTCCTCAACATAACCCGTTCACTTAGCCTCTACGACACGCCAGGACATACGATGTGAGGCAATTATCTCCCCACACATAGGAGGATATAAGGGATAAGGATGTCTGTAGGATGCTGTCTACGAAGAGGTGTGTGAATATAAGTATGCATCATATGATTATAATAAGAGTCAGGCATTCAAAAGGTGGGTGTTCTAAGATATGTCATGAGGAATGAATTTTTGATCCCTACGAACGCAAGAACAGAAGAGCCAAACCCCATTTTGGCTCTATAATGTCATCGCATACAACCTAGCAACATGGGTTTTATAATATTAATATAATATATATATATATATACTACAATTAACATTCATATTAAATAACTTTTATTAGTATACTATAATTCAAATATATATAATATATACATATATATATATATATTAATTGAATTATAAATTATTATTGAAGTATTAATATTATCCAAAATTCTAACATTGTCTCCAATTAATTCACCTAAAATCCGTGATGAACGATTATCTGCATCACGAATGGAAAAAATATGCCGAATTTTTTGCTAATGTAACGATTAATTTTTATTTTATCCACCTTAAATAAAATATATATTATTAATATATATTAATAATACTATTAATCTAATACTATGATACTTCAACATTATATATATATATATATATATATATATTAATATATATATAATATTAATCATAATTATATATATATATTAATATAACTAGTGTAAATGAGTTAACACCAATTTTTCAAAATCTGTGGACAAAAACATCCTGAAAAAAAAAAACTGAAAAAACCAAAAAACCTGGCGTTTTCTGTTTAATTCTTTCTGAAAAGCCCGAAAACCCGAGGTCAGTTGTTTTTCTTGAAAAAACAAACACCATTTGCAAACCTGCAACCTACTCAAACAACCATTCCAACATAACCGAACCATATCCTCCAACAATGTCCTATGCTCCCCCCCACACACTACACTAAATCCTACTTACCATGACGTAGACATGGTTACCCGATTTTACATCACTCTTATCCGGCTGATTCAACCCCAATACTAATAACAATTCACACGTAACCTTTAAAAATCAACAGTAGGTTTAATAGAGCAAATTGGAAGCTCTTTACAATTTCTAAAGAATCAACGAAAAGGTAATCATCCAAAATAGCCTAACTTATACATCTCTCAACAAATCAACTTCAACACTTTCAATAAAACATTCTACAAGGCATCAAAAAGATTCTCTCCCCAAGGCTCTGGAAAACATTTCAAATCCAACTTTTTCAATAAATAGACACCCTTAATAAAAAAAAAGAAAACATCCTAAAACTCCTAATCAAATAGACAACCAACATCATAGATCTCAATCAGAGTAGGTTATAAACTTAAATCAACTTGGAAAAAAGAATATAACAACTGCAACGTACATTCCAAACCATACAAAACAACACAACAAAAATATTATTCAAACACAATATCGAAAGATCCATACTTCACAAACCCCACCAACCCAATAAAGCCATTCCATCATAACCCAAAACTCCTCTATAAATACCCGAAGCAGAGTATTATTATTATTCACACTACTCAAAAAAGTTAGCCATAAACCTACAGCACACACCAAATAGAATAACAATTAACAACTTCAACAACAATACAAATGAACGACCATTGATAAGGTACCTCAACGGAGACCATCACAAATCCTAAAAAACTTACAACATCCACATTCCACCTACATCTGACTATATACTGGTTTGGACCTGTGTAGTGCACAAGTATCCCAGGCTTCGATACAAACCGCTTTCTTCCATATGGAGGGTACCTGGGTACCTAGCCTAGCCTAAATATATAGGGACTCTATCATAAACTTACATTACTAACGCTATATGTATAATATCTAGTTATAAAATATATATTATAAATTAGCGATATACTATAATATAATATACTATATATAACCTCTGATATATATATAATATATACTATATATTAATATAATATATGAGACATATAAATATATTTAAGAATAGGAATAATTAATGCTAAATATATTAAAAGAATAAATTATATAGGATATATAGGTAAATAAAACTTCAAATATGAATAGTCATTAAATAGGTCAATATATTTAAAAATAAATTATGTTGTTCATTTCTATTTAATTTAATTTTATCTTTATTACTTTTTTTTTATATCAAATTATTTAAATCTTTAAAAAGAAAAAATAAGAGAAATATTTTATAATCGAGTATTTTCAACTAAACCAAAATCATAAATCTCATTAATGTAAAGAATTTTTTTTCCCAAAAAAAAAACTAATAAAACACAAGTGGTAAAAGAATTTTAATAGCTTTTCTTTTAAAAATAAAAAAAAACGTCATTACGATATTGTAATGAGGACAAAAAAGAGGTTAAAACAAATTGGACATCATATATTTTTATTCATTGTTTAAAATATTAAATCTTGATGACGATGGATAATTCCCTTCCCCTTCACGAGTACTTCCTCCCTCTCTTCGATCTATCCCCTCCCTTTACAGAGTTACTCTTCCCTCTCTTCATCATTTCCCTCCCCTTCAGGTACTCCTCCCTCTCTTCACTCTTATCCCCTCTCCTTCAGGTCTCCTGTGTGGCCTCTCTTCATCATGCAACTTTTTAGGGCTCCAGTCCTTGCCGAGTGATAAGAGAACAACACACCCCTCAATAAAAAATGAGTAAATTTTACTAGATTTTGATTCGTGTGCTTTATACTAAACAACTTTCTCTTAACAGCACTCCGTATTTGTTCCCCCTAAACTTTACAAAATGAGTACAATTTCTTAATCACAACTTTTTTTATCAAATCTATTTGCTGAATGTAACCATTAAATTAATTTTTAAGATAATTTTTATTTTTCAATTTTATTTCAAGATTCATTTGGTAATACAAGCCTTGAAAAATGATGGTAGTTTATCACATTGAAAGGATAAGGTTTTAAACAAACTGACTAAAGAATGTTCATCTCTGGATGCATTTAATTCTACTCTCTCTTATTTCAGTCTAACAAATATCCCAGGATTTATTTCTTTTTCGTCTACCAACTCTCTGGTTGTCATTTAACTAGCTACCCTTACCATTTTTCCTCTACAATTCTGGATGGTCCATGTTTTTTTAGTCCTACCTAGAACCTAAAATTTGTGGAGAAATATGAGATCTCCCTTTTAGTTGAAGTAGGAGAAGTCAAATTATTTAATGTTAAAAACTTGAGTAAGATGTAAAGAATCTCCTAGCTTTGCCAATTTATGTGGGAACTGCAATTTTTCCTATCAGATCCATTTTAAACAAATCAATGAATCAAAAACTTAGCAGATTCCTCTGACTTCTCTTTACTATTGAGCCTAAATACTTCTATAGTGACTCTCATATCATTTTCTAGAAAAACAAAAAAGGACTCTTCAATTAACAATTAAAGATAATCCGTTTTAATGTTTTAACAAGCCAGGGAATCAGGTTTTGTGGCATTTGAGACTATTTTAACAAAGTAAACTTATTGAACTTTCGATTATATGAGATATATATGCAGTGAGATGGAAATAAGATGAACCCTTAGAAAGTTCAGAAGAATTCAGAAACAATGGTCGAAGCTTTGGAATAACATTAGTATGGAGGGAAACGCCGGTAAGAAATTAAATTATATTATATTATTATTATATTATTATAAGTAAAAATTATAATATTATCTGAATCTCATTCCAACTCTCCCTTGCCTCCCATAACTGGGAGTAGGTGCTCAAAACATGCAAGGTGGATTCTGTAGCAGCTTTGAGACTAAATTCCTAGGATATGAATAATCGTAGCGAACTCAAACCTCAACCACTATGGAATCAAAACGTGTGGATGCAAGAGGGATCAATATAGTAATGCTACCAGTCCTAATGATATATACTATAGACTATATATACATACATAATAATATATATAAATATATAATATATATAAATCAATATAATGTACGTATATATATATAATATATATAGTATAGTATATTGAATATATTTATATAACATACTATATATAAATGTATATATATATACTATACATTATATAACGTATTGATATCAGTATAAATATAATATATATCCATCAGTATATAAGTTATATATTTATATCTAGTTTATATATAACTTAATACTCTAGTTGTGGAATAACTAGGTCTTATCTTATTTAGTGAGTACTTTAGATAGATATAAGGTGGTTTTTGATTTTTCTCTGTCTTATGTTTCTAAGCCGGCTGGAGTTTGGTTTTGAGTGTTTACTAGTGTTTAAGTTTTATATACATATCGTAAATATAATATAATATAAAATATGTATATAGAATATATATTATTTCATTATTATATATATATATGATATACTAATATAGTATATATTATAGTATATATATATATATATAGATAGATCGTCTTTAAATATAATTTGTATTCTTTATATAATAATCGATTTATTTAGTAGTTATATACTGAAGATAATTATTGTATATATCTTTAATAATAGATTAGAACTTCAAAATATTTATTAAAGGTTTCACAGGAAATTTCGAGCATTTTTTTTCCGGTTCGCCGGAATTTTTCAAAATTCCGGCCTAGAACTACGGAGTCATAATCATATGTAGTACCTGAGCATAAATAACTTTCTGTAAGGAATTTATGTTTCAACACTAACCCATATCCTCCCATCTTTTAACAAAATATAATGGTGCCTTGTGTAGTATTCATACACAAGTGTATTACATACCCTTACATATTATGGAAATAAAGTTTACTCAAATAACTCAAAATATATAGAATAAGATACTTATCAAATTTCAAATTTAAAACTCCAAAATTAAATTAATATATATCATACCGTATATAATTGTCCTGTATTATATACTATATAGTATAGTATATATATATATATACTATATTATCTATATAGATAATAATATATACTACTATATATAGTTATTATATATATATATATATATATATAATATAAATATATTATATATTGCAATGGAATACTTTAGTCCCTAATTTCCAAAACTGGCTCTAAGCCACGGCAGTAGTATAATGAAATATATATGCTCGTTTGATAATATTATAGCTACATATATCTGTAGTAAATGATATCTGATCAGCTTTAGATAACTTCTCGAATACTGCTGATCTCAATTACTGTATGAAGTTGTACATCATCTCTCTACAAAAAAATTATTTTTCTTCTAGACAATAAGATATTTTGGTGTGAAGATGTGCAAACAAGCTTCTATGAGTTCCCTGCTCAATTCTAGTGAATTGTGTGTATATGAGGTGGGTTACTCATGGCAATAGTATACTTTATTATGTTTCATAGAGAGAAGGAAGGTTGAGACTTTTCGATTGGGATGCGATTGTAACTTTATGGCAATAGTTATTTGGCGCGGGGAAGAAACTTTTCCTCATGAACTCGACCTGTGTTCACTTGTTGGGCTTCAAAGTAATTGTTTTTAGTAGGATTGGGTACGTGTCTCGCTATTTGGTTGTGTCCAGTGTTCTAGAAAATGAAAGATTCTCACTTCACTATCCAGAATAATTAGTTGACTTCAATATCTCTTCTTCCGTGATGATTTTCCATATGTTTATGAAGTGGCCTTGTATAAATGTTTTTGGTGAACTACCTCTTTTTATTTTCTTTTTTAACTTTGTTTTTTTTAAATATCTACACTACTTAAAATTTGTTAACATTGATTAATAATAAAAACTTTCACGAATGATCATTTAAAACAATATTGTGAGATTATTATGACAAATCTGAAAGATAAATTAATGAATAAAACCTCTAATACCAAAGTAGACAATACCCATCGTATTACTTATATATTAAAATATAATATATACATTAGATTTATTACTTATAAATAGATATTAGTACTATCAGTACTAAGGTACGTGAATAATATATATAAAATAAAACCATAAAACTATAACTATAATATAATATATAATATTATAATTATCACATTAAAATTCTTTATATATATAATTAATTATTAATTATATTATTAATTATTATTTTAATTATATTATTTTATTATTATTATAGTATATTATTATATAATATTTATATATAAATTATAATATTTTAATATATATTTATATTTAATAAATATAATATTATATTAATACCTATATTATATATATTATTTTGTGCTTTAAATTAATTTATATTAATAAATATTAATATATATCAAGATTTTTTTATAGATTATGTGTCTTATATGTGCATGATGCGTAATATTTTATATAAATATTTATATATATATATATATAATTTGATTATTTTATAATAGAAATACTCCATTTAATTATCATTTTTTCTTTATTGTCTTTCAATTAATTAGTATTATATAATTATATATAATTATATATAAACCTGAGGTTTATATATATATATATATTTAAGAATATATATTAATATTGTTTGTTACTATGGTTGATACTCTAAATACTTAATTACTTTCCTAACAGTAATATAATTATTTATATTATTCTTAATATATTTGAATATGTATAAATATATATATAATATATAATATAATATTTTTACAACATTATTTGATTCGACTTATTTATATATGAGTCAATAATGATAAATGAGTTCATTAGTATTTCGACGATCAAGTATAGATTATACGCTACTAGGGTAATTAATAATTTTTACTATTTAACTTAAGCTATAATTGAAAAGATTCAATTAGATAATTCCGCTTTCCGGTCAACGAATTTTTTTTGTAATCCTATCCGCAATTCCGTCTCCACCGAGGAATCCCACTCGCGGATAAATTCATTAAGCTGTGTACACCCCTTAATACGCCTTAATATAAATTAATATAAAAAAAATCTATAATATAATTATATTGTAATATAAAACCTTAGAATTATATTTATATATTACTTCAATTATTTTTATTTTAATTAAACAGCTATATTACATTCATAACACCACTGCATAGTATTCATACACTCATTTAATATTAACAATTATTATTTTATTTATTATTAAATATATATATCTAAAAAATAGATTCTCGTTAATCTTCTCTCCTTTTCCATTTTTTACTATTAATCAGAAAAAGAGTTTATTATGCCTTGTGATAGTGTATTTTTATCCTAATTGATATTATTATTTATTATTTATTATATTAATTATATTTATATATTATTATTAATATATTATAATTATTGTTTATAATTATTATTATTATTAATTACATAATTATATGTTTTCCACAGAAAGATAATAAATTTACAGACTCATTTATCAAAGATAAATTGAAATTAAAAGACGAGCCTTAGATTTTTGAGGAAGAATATTTAAAGATAGAATTTTCTGATCTTATACTATATTTGATATCAAATTTTCTCAATTAGTAAAATAAATTTTAACATCAAATATACTCCAAAGAATATGGTGTATTTTTATTTTGTATTAACTATTATTGAATTATTTTGACGTTTTTATATGTATGAATTTAATATAATTTTAAATTATTTTCATCAAATTATTATTCTTCATCCACTTAGGGTATGATGTTAAAATTTTGCAGTGACTTAAATCTAATCCTAGCTTTGCAACACAATGTTATGTTCGCAATTTTTTGGGAAGGTTATCTCAAACTCGTACTTTATTATTAATGATTTATATTATTCTCTTTTTATAATTCTTAATATCTTATTTTATCGCCATGCTTAAATTTAACTCATTTTTTATTAGTTTTTTACTATGTTTGTATAGACTTTCTCTGAATCTCTATAACTCCTTCTGTTAATCCAAGACCTTTTCTAATCAGATATAAGAGGAGAATTCCAGAAAATCAATTTTTTGTGGGAAAAGTTTATAACTTGCGTATTTAATCTTAAATTTTTCTCCACGAAAGCATATTTCGTCATAGCTCAAACCTCATTGCTTCAAATACCTTTCCTGTAATATATTTAACCTATAGTTCTTATCCAGGGAGTTACGTCTTGCCATCCTAATACCACATCCGCCGCCCAATTTCTATCTATTATTATTTACTTCATCAACAATGCCATACTCTATCGCTACGCAGTTAATCACTCTCGTTTCCTTCTTTCCGTGTTTTATGAACATTAATAATTTCACATTCAATTTAATCTCTTTTCTGATATTTTCATAATGGTTGCTCGTCTGCACCATTGGAAAGACTCAGAAAAAGAAAACGCAACACTTCGCTTAAAGGGGTTTATCTTTAATAGATAAACATTAAATATCCTAAACCTTTATTATTCATTCACATCTGTTTATTATCTTAAATTTGATACAAAAAATATCATTTCATATAGGTAATTCAAAAAGATTATATAGGTATTTGATTAATTCAATTTTCTATTTATTATATAAATATTCTATTATTATTATTATTCATATTAATATTAATTCATTATTTGTTGGGAATAGAATTCATAATTTCAGTTGGAGTTTTTATTCTTATGAAAATTTTTAAAGGATACTTTGCAAATAAAAAATAATTGAAGGGATATATTAATATGTTCCTATTTTTAGTGACAGCATTTTCCTTTTTTATTATTTTGTAGACTCACATTAGTGATGTAGACCATGGAGAGAAATATGCCAGACTCAAAATAAAAAACCCTTTAAGAAACGAACCTCAATCGTTAAGAAGAAAGAACCAAAAGATTAAAAACAAATCTTTTTCATGTTTCAAATCTTTGTTTATAAACTTTTGGTTCTTTCTTCTTGACGATTGAGGTTCGTTTCTTAAAGGGTCTTTTCCTTTGAGTCCATCATCTTTCTCTCCAAGGTCTACATCACTAATGTGAGTCTCAAAAATAATAAAAAGGAAAAATAGTGTTATTAAATATTTAGAAACAAATTCTACATATTCTTCAAATTATTTAATTAAAACCCAAAAATGTGTAGATATAAATACATTAATACGTAGAGCCCAACTCCAGTTAATGCATCTATCCCTAACAAATAATCAAAAATTTGACTTATACTTTAACATAAGAAATACATCAGAATCAAACCACCAGGATTAAAATAATAAGGTATTTATGATAATATAATTTGAATTTGAGAAATGGATTAGTAACCTACTTGGAAAATCATCCAAATATTGTTATAAAATTCAATCAATAAATGATTTAAATGATAAAAAGGTTTAACATATTTTGTTTATTAGTTATAAGTAAACCTACGAAGTTGTTTTCTTTCTGAGTCTTTCAATGGTGCAGAGAGAACAGCAATGAATTCAGAAAGGAATAATTGAGGGAATTAATGTCATAAACCAGAAAGGAAGGAAAAAATGAAAAAGAAAAAGTTTGGAAATGGGTAAAAAAGACAGATTTCAGAAATTGTAAATGTTATTAAAAAGATGAAAGACGTAACTCCTCTGCGCATAAGAAACTACTAGGTTAAACTAACAGGAAAGGTATTTGAAGCAATGAGGTTTGAGCTA
This sequence comes from Trachelipus rathkii, assembly GCA_015478945.1. Classification (NCBI taxonomy): domain Eukaryota; kingdom Metazoa; phylum Arthropoda; class Malacostraca; order Isopoda; family Trachelipodidae; genus Trachelipus; species Trachelipus rathkii. Next base: position 12,465 of record JABUQX010050190.1, read on the forward strand.
TGACGAAATATGCTTAACTTTTTAGAAAAAATTTAAGATTATAAAAAAGTAATAACTTTCCACAAAAAAAATTTGATTTCTGAATCTCTCTTATTAACTGATTAGAAGAGAAAAGGGTCTTATCTGAACATGAAGGGAGGCTTATAGATTCCAAAGAAACGACGTATGAGTAAACCTCCCAAATGCGCGACCTGATAAAGGAAGGAGATCTGGAAGTCAAAACAAAATTTTATCTGAGATTGATAATTTAATAATTTATTGAAATATTATTTAAATCTATCATAACAATGAGAATTCGTTCAAAATTCATAAGATAATAATATATCTAAATAAAACAACTCTATTTTATTAACTCTGTATTTCTTAACCAGATCTTTGTCTCTAATTGAGAAATTTGGGTGCGATATGTAGTATCAGTCGTCCAAATCGTTTGTGCCGTCAATATATCAAAGTGCCTGGTCTGTTATTTCAATTCATCTTTGGAATCTAAATAAGAGTCATATAATCAATTTCATTTCCCTTATGATATATATTTTCCTAGTAAATAAAAAGGAATACCACATAATTATGATTTCAATATGAATAATTACAACAATTCTTAACATTACATATCAGGAATAACGTACATAATAATAATAATAATAATAATGAATAACGAATATTATAAAATTAAATAGATTAAGTATTGTGAAGTGTCACTACAGTAATCCTTATAAGTCTTCTATCCTAGTGTCACCGCTTATATGTTCTTTGATTAGGTTGATTATATATTATAGTTATAGTACGAGGGATGTATACTGTTATAAATTACCTACTGAGATATATACACTTTAACATATATCCCTAATATATTCTACACTTCATATGCATACTTTATTTCCATCATAATTTATAAGTCATAACTAGATATAGAACTAAATTTACAATGACTGAAGACATAAAATACGATAGTCTGTATATTTTCGCTGTTGGTGTTCGGCTGGAACCGGAATTAGCCGGAGAATTTACAAAAAAAAATTCGGCCGGAATACCGAGAAATTTCTAGATGAAACTTTCCTTTAGCCTAAAGAAATGTGACACAAATATTGCTATATACACCTTTCTAATTGTAACAAAGAATATATAATTAGTAATAAATATAATATTAAATATATATATAATATTATAGATATTAATAACTAATATATTATAATATAATTATATATATATATATATGACTAGCTATCATTATAACGTATTTCATGTTGTAATGGTATACTACATATCAAAATATAATATTATTATATATAACCCAGTTTATGATATAGGTTATATTACTTATATATTATAATAGATATTAATATAATAATTATATATATATTATATATATATATAAATATATAATATATATAGATTAATTATATATATATACTATATAAATTAATCTTTCACAGATACATAACATAATATATACTAATACTGTAGCAACATATTCATATTGATAGAGAATGATAAAAAAGAATATATATTTTTCATTATATGGAAATTTTTTTTTTCCATGTGCAATGGCTGTAAAACCTGATTGGTCTTTGAAAAAACAACTATATTTATTTGAGAGAAAAAACAACAACGTACCTAAGAATAAAGGATATAAACAGGCAATGGCCACCTGGAATAGAAATATAATATAAATAAGTAAATATAATATAATACATATATATAATTATATATATTTATATATAATATATATGAATTTATAATTTTAATTTATATAATAAATACATATATATATTTGTATTATATATTATTTATATTTTATATCTATTATTATCATATAACTTGAATATCTTTGCGCTTACATTTGTTACGACATAAATATATAACGTATAATAATATCTATTATATATGATTTGTATTATATTTATATATATTTTATATATTATTTTTATTTATAATGATATAAATTTATATATAAATCATATTATATATATCTTATATTATTAATATTACATTAATGTATTAGTCTTAGATATAGATATATAATTATATAAATATATAATTATATATATATATATTATAATTAATAATAATATATATTATATTAATTATAAATATATATATTATATATTAGTAATATTAATAATATATATTAATATTATAATATTATATATTATATAATATATATATTTTCAATATTAATATATATATAATAATTATATATTATATATATATATATAAATAATATTCATATATATATATTAATATATATTATAATATATAATATATATATATATTAATATTATAATATTTATATTATATATAAATCTTATATTATAATTAAAATAAATAAATATTTATATATAATATATCGCATATTAATATATTATGACATCCGGAATGACTATCTGTAGGTTCAATTAATTGTATGTGACAATTTGCTCAACTAATCTCCACATAATGTAACCTTAAAAACATAGCTATAATCATTTTCGTAAGATTTTTTATGTAATTAACAATACGATGACATGAATATCAAAACGCTTTAACTAGATTAAAATTATCCACAAAATAAATTAAACCGCAGCTAGATGATTCATCCTCAACAATAATATTAATAAGATCATAACCATACTATACGGCGACGTGTCATTTTTTATAACCATCATAGTATGGAAAAATTCATCACGGTACTGGAAGATAATGAGAATATTTGCAAGTTTCCCATAATAATTTGGATTCCTAAGTTAAAATGGTATTTTTTGAGGAACATCTGCTGTAGTAGTTTTCCCTAGAACACTGGACACAACCAACAATACAGCAAGAAGAAAGAATTATGATAGCCGGTAATTTAATGGAAACTAAGTGGGATAAAGTGTTGCTTAGATAAGAAAATTTCCTCTTCGCCCTCAAATTAATTTGGATAAGCTTACATGATACATACAATTATCGCGCCAAATCAAAAGGCTAATTTTTCTTCAGTAAATAATAAATTTTATTTTTGCTAATGACTATGTAGAGTCCACCATTCACAAGATCAAACTTAAAGGTTAGCAGCGTGAGCCTCTCATATATAAACCTTTTTGTTTATATTTATTTGTCTTCACTCTATGCTTCAACCAAAATATCAATTTTCTAGTAGAAAAAACTAATTTTTTATGTAAAGAGAGATAAATGATTACCAACGCTTCATACAGTAAATTGAGATCAGCATTATTCGATAAGTTATCTAAAGCTGATCAGATATCATTTATGACAGACTTAATGATAGCAATAAATATTTTTTTTTATTAAACGAACCATTCTATCAATCTCTACATAACTACCTCCTATCCCTGTGCTTAAGAGCCAGTTTGAAATAAATGGACTATATAGTATTATTCCCATTATGCAATTAATATACTATTTAATATATTTTAGTACATTAACATAATATATTATAATGTATAATATATATAATTAGATATAATTATAATATAAGAACTAATAATATTTAAATTAATCATATATAATTATATACTAATACTCATACCATCATAGTATATTTTGGGAATAATTGAATATCATTATCATAAATATAATATATATTTTATAGAATTATATTGATATTATTATAATTATAATCTTTATAATTCATTTCTTTATGGGAATATATATATATTAAATTATACTTTGTGTTTTTATTTCGGATTTTTAATTAATATATTTAATTTTGATTGTTATAAGTGAGAAAATATATAATAGGTCTAGGGTCAGAGAAAGTTATTAGTGGAATAACCTTTATGTTCAATGAATACTGGATATAGGTAAACTAACACTGTTTACATGAGATTTATGTCTACACAAGTCTACCATTATATGTGTAAATAACAACGGATCATGGAGTACATGGTAAAAATTAAATCGTCTAATACAGCAAATTTCTAATTTCAAGCATACATTAGAAATTCAAACGTCTAATTGAGTTCTGGCCGAGAGAATTTTTTTAAAATAATTTACAATTGGTGACCGGATGTTCAGAGGATTTAGATTACGATATCTCGTGAGAGACAAGACAATATTAATATTCATAAAATGATTGAAAAATCAAGAGTGTCACAGAGATTTATCCCGGCCGGACTGGAATTCGCACGGTAGCACCCTTTGCTCTTAATTTTTAATCAATTCTCATATATATTTATTATAATAATATTATTTATTATATTTATATATAATACATATAGACTATATTGGCATATAGATATATGTAATATATATAGAATATAATATAGTAGGCTTATACTTATATTTATTTATAAGCAATATTATAAATTTAAAATACCATGATGACGTAACTAATATATATAATATCATAGTTCTTATATATTTAATATATCTTTAACTATATATAAGGTATATATTGATATATATCTATATATGATAGTAATAATTATATATACAATAACTAATAATCTTAATATATAGTAATTAATAATAATATATAATTATGATAGTTTAATATTAATATATATAGTAAATATATTATATATATATTTAAGTATATATAATTAAATATAATAAAATTATATATATATATAATATATATTATCTTACTTAATAATATACATATATATTAATATAATAAATTATTATTATTATAATGATTATTATAATATATATTATATAATATATATATTATATATTATAATATAATAATTATATTATATAATATAATATATAATATATTTAATATATATCATAATATTATACATATTAATATATAATATTATATTATATTAAATATATCAGCAATAATACATATATTACATAAAGTATTTAAATATATTATATATATATATAATTATATTATATATAACTATATCTAATATATATACGTATTAATATTAATTCCAATGACCCTCTTATATGGTGATACTTCCAACATCACGTTTTGAATCCATAGTTGAAGTTGCAGGGTTTGGAATCTCGCTTAATTATAACGACTAGTTATTCATTAATCCTGTATATAATAACTCAAGCTATGCCTTCAGAATCACCCTATTAAATGCAGTTTTGAGTAGCACCTCTACCCCCAGTTTATGGGATAGGCAATAATGAGGTGAAGTGATTAATGAATCTAATATATAATATAAATAATTATATTTAATTAAAAATAATAATTTATAATAAATTATAATAATAATAATAAATAATTTAATTCTGTTACGGGAAGTTCCGTCAACAACAATGAATTCTTGGTCATAAAGCTTTTGACCATGTTATCTGAATATATTACTTCTGAACTTTCTAAGCAGGTAATTCATCCTTAATTAAATCTCAAATTCTCACTCATAATATTCCATAAAATAATCAATTCAAAAATTAATCACTAAAGATATCGATATTATTATCGATTACAAAAACCTATTTTCTATATAATAACTGCTTGATAAAAAACAAAATTAAAACGAATAACTTATCTTTAATCTTTAATGAAGAGTCCTTTTTTTTCTAAATGATGAAATAATAATAATAATAGACTAATAAATGTATATAGGCCTCAATAGTCAAAACTAAAATTTCATATACCTTTATTCTTTTTTGTAAATTCATTGTATTTTAATAATTGGTATAATAATTCAATACTCGTAAATATAAATTGTTACTTATGAATATTTTTCACATATATTTGACGTTATCATCTATAATTAGTTTCCTTTCATTATCTAACCCCGAATTTTTTTATTAAACATTTCAAATTTTTACTTTTGTTTCATTCTGTCTATACAGTAATGTGGAGGATTGATCTCTGTTGAGTTTCTCACACTAAAATATTTAGTAAGCTATTTAAAGGCTTATAAACAATGACGCCATCAGAAACTATTCATGTAGAGAAAATAGGTGGATAGGGGGGGGTGGTAGGCTAAAAGACATGACAACCAGAAGTTGGTAGGAGAAAAAAGAATGGATCAGCGGGAAATTTTGTTGGATGAAACAAGGAGGAAGTTTAAAATAAATGCATCTCGAGAGATAGAGCCAAGTTCTTTTTAGTTACAGATCTTTGTTTATAAATCCTTATATCCTTTCAATGATGAAAAGAACTACCATTTGTTCGAAGTTGTACGTTTACCAAATAAATCTTGAAATAAAAAGTAAAAAGACATTGAATTGTACTTCAAAATTAAAATTTAATGGTTACAATGTTCAATGGATTGATAAAAAATTGGATAAAATATAGGATCTAGAATCTATTTGATGGTCTCCGTTATAAATATTAAAAGCTTTTAACAGAAATTTTCAGTACAATAAAAGCACGAAGATCAAAAACTAGTAAAAATTTCACTACTCATTTTTAATATTTAAAGCGGTTTTCAGTTGCTATGTTCTTAAACTTATCTATGGGCCTAAACTGGAAAAATAAGTTATGCAGATGAACGAGAGGGAGGTACAGACTCTTAAGAAAGGGTATAGATGAAGGATAATAGATGAAGAGAGGAGAGGTTAATTATATTAAAGTACTTCTGAAGGGGTAAGGGAATAGATGAAGAGAGGGAAGAGTACCTGAAAGGGAGGGGATAGATATATTAATATCATGAAGAGTGGTGAGGTAGTACCAATGTAAGGGAGGTGAAAATTAACTCCATCTCATTCAATGACATTTAATATTTTTAAAACAATGAAAAAAATTTTATGTTTCGCAATTTTTTAATATACCCATTATACTGCACCTTAATACACATCGGAATGAAAGATTTTAAGAATTTTTTTAACATTGTATAGATTTTGGAAAAATTACTTAATTTTACACTTATTTTATTCGAAATAGATAACTGCTTACTTGTTGAGTGTCCGCCATCTTTAGCAATTGTTTTGAGAATTAAAATTTTTTCCTACTAAGGCAAAATTGACATAAAGGAACATAATCTGAACACTTATTGACAGATTAGATTGAAAGGACTTGAACTTGAAGAAAATAATAGAAATGAATTACAACATAAGTTTCTTCCTAAATAATACCTACTTTAATAGATTTCATATTTCCATATTTAGTCTTATCATATTATGACCTACATTATACTTGATTGAAGCGGGTCTTACTATCAACCATATTATTATTTTAGAATATTAAGTATCATTTACATCTCCAATTCCATTTTTTTCCCTTTTGTAATATATACTTAATAATTCATTAAGTTATATATATATATTATAGTAAAAGCATAATAGTATATACTTTACGAAAACGGGTTAGTTTATTATTATATATTATGTGAGTATTTAATATTATATTACAGTACGTGAAGCTAGCGGAGCTCGTTATGATATTTTATAAGAGCGTTACTATAATCTATTACTAGACCTATATAGTGTTTTATGCTGATTTAAGGTTATGCGGCTCTCGCAAGCTCCAACCTAATCCTAGAAAGCAGGTGGAACTCTATTCGGAGATATTGTGCCACTACAGCAGGCCAAACCCATAGATGTCAGAATGAGGGAATTGATGTAAATGTAATTTTTAGGATTTTGTTATGGTCTTGAGTACCTTTAATGGTCCGCTGCTTTAAATATATTGTGTAGTAGATATGTTAATTGGTTGATATGCACTTGTCTGTAGGCTTTTATAAAGTCTTCAATGTGTGCTGTTTTATGTGTATATGCGCAACTTTTTGAGTTAGTCTTAGCTGACGCAATGTTTAGATCATAGATATAGGAGTTGCTTTGTGACGCTTTTGATTTTTGCGTAGACTTAATATACCTGTTTCGCAGGATAGTTTTCTTGATTAAAAATCTTTGTAGTGAGCTCGGATGTTTTTAGTAGATGGCTTTATTGGGTTTGGTGTGAGGGTTGTGTGAAGTATGGATTCTGGTTCATCCACTTGTTTATGGAACGAAACTTAGTTTTGTAGGTGGCTATTCGGGGTTTTATGGGTGTGAAGTAACGTTAGCAACCAGTTTTAATTTTTTGAAAGAATTTTGCAATTCTAATTCAATGTTGGAGTTCAATGTTGTATAACCTGGAGCGAGTTTGAGATCTATATGAGTTTGGTTGTCCTTATTTTGCATTAGGAGTTTTAGAGTTCTGTTTTTTAGATAGGAGTGAATCTAATCTAGTATTGACAAAAATTGTTGTATAGCAAATGTCTTCCGAGAGCCGCTTGGGAGAAATGAGTATGCTTGTGGAGTGCGCTTATATACAGGTTTATTGAATAAGTGTTGATATATGATTTTTGTGTAGAGAATGGTATATATGATAGCTATTTGGAATTAGATATACCTTTGCTGTTCTATAATATATCGAAGTAATTAAAATCTTCCCAAGAATGTGCTTCTCTTTATAACCTACTGTATGTTACCTTTAAAAGGTACTTTAATTGTAATAGTATTTGGTTAAATGATCAGGATAAGAGTAATGATAGGTAAACTTGCTATCTCGATGGAAGGCATGGATTTGTGAGATGTGTGGGTGGGAGCATTAAGGACAATGTGGGAGTATGGTTCATTTATGTTTGAAATGCGTGTTGAGTTAGGTTCAAGTTCCAAAAAATGGATTTTTTTCAAAAAAAAACAACTACCCAGGTTTTTTTTCGTTCTTTTTCAGAAAAAATAAAACAGAAAAAAACCCACCCATATTTTTTTTTTTCTCAGTTTTTTTTCAGATCTTTACTATCTGCACAGAATGGAAAAGCCAGTAACCTGATGGAAGGAAAAATTAAAATATAAAAGAAAAATGAAAAATGGGTTAACTACATTATGCTATCTGAAGTGGATTAGAATGACATTACTATATAGTTTAGGTAAGTTTAATAGAATATATAATACATAAGATATATAATTAATATTTATATTGATATTGATATAATTGAAATTAATATTGTCCTATATATATATATAGAACTTACTGACTAACTTATTTATTTTAAGGATATCTGAAGATTATTATATAGTGAATATATATTATTAGTATGACTGGTCGAGACGACTTAATCGGTCTATGGCAATAAGATCGGATTATTTTTTTTCGAATCGTCGATCATCACGATTCATATACGGCACATTTATTTTTGTTTTTTTTTCTCTATTAATTTTTGCACTGTGAATCAATAAGATATTGGAAAAATATTTAACTCAATAATAATAATCTCATTAACATGAATAGGCTTAAGAAAAAAAATTATAGATATAGGTAATATTATATTAGTATAGATATATATAGCGTAGTATATACGTATTAATTTATATTAGAGTTACCGCAATAAGCTATACCATTTTTGCATGCTAGATGGAACGAGAGAGCGATAGTATAATAGAGGACCGAAATGGTTGAGCCTTTCTAGTTCTGCAGTTCGTATCAAACATCATAACGCTCCAGAATCAATAGCTTCAGAAATAACCATCACTCTTTCAATCCACACGAATCATATATGCAGTGACTTTATATGTCGACACCCTTCTTGCGAGAACAGCATCTCTACAGACATGCCTTAATCCCCTATATTCCCTTATTGTGTGGTGCTGACGAAAGATGCGCCAGAGTGCGTATGTCCTGTGCGTTGTTACGTAGAAGGAGGCTAGAGAACATACAGTGTTGCTAGTGTGAGGCTGGCTTCGTGTTTCATAATACTAACTCACTATAATCTTTAGCCAGAGAATAATAGTCTATATGTCTGCCTCGACGAGAATGTCGTAGATCACCGTAAAACGGCCTATCTGTAATCTATTATGGCGTAAAAGCGTATGGAATCGTATGGGGCATATTGAATAATCGGCAAGAAAGGTAATAATGTCTGAGGAAAGAGGAAGAGGTGAGAGGAATTAATGTATTTAGAAACGGGCAAATTTATTTTGACTCGCTGCACCTGAACACAAAGATGAAATGGAAACTGTGAAAAATGAGTGATAAATACGAACTAGATGGTTAGAAAAGTGTTTATCAAATATTCATTGTTGGTGTGGAAAGACATGATAAGGTTAGTTGATGAAAGGAATTTAGCAATTCTGAATGTGAGTTAACTTTTGATATTAAGAGTCACTATGGTAGAATCTCTTGTGTGATATGAGCTACTAGAATTCTAAAAGTTAAATTCTAAGTTTTGAAAAGAGTAAACATATGATCTACGTGTGTTGCGACACTAATGCTGTCCATCTTGAGACTGCTAATGTTGTCAAATTAATAATTGTTGAATGTGAAGAGAGTGCGATTTTCTGGGATTATAATCTGAATGATGTTTGGATAGGGATGCTGAGTGGCAAATATACATAAGTGTTCATCTGCCACAAATATCTGATTCCTACCGAAAGTGATTTTTTTTTTTATAACAAAAGTTCAAGGTATCCTACCTATTTCACCGGAAGAGACCCTTAATTCCACCAGGAGGGGGATATAGCTAATACGCTCAAAAGTTACACTCCTTACAAGCTTCAATTTATACTTGACAATATGAACGACATGACGCAGGCTTAAAGTGAGGAGATTTAATTCTAGCAGAGATAATACAGGAAGATTCTACGAGGCGAATCTCCACAGTAACAGAGAAGGTGGGGGTAAAGAAGGTACATCACACATCTAAATTAACTGAGCTTAAAGTCCTGGCTAGTACCAATGTCTACCACACAAAACTCACTGTGGAATTCCGCAAGATACACCACCCTTTGTAGCTCACGAGGGATGGTAAAGGTTAGTGCGCTGGCGAGTGATAAAGTTCCCTCGTGAGCACCTGCCGCCTGCAGTTACCGTATAGAGATACGAGAGTAAAGCATCAACATCACGCCATAAAGATAGAGGTCATAGTGAACTGGAAAGTCAGAACAGGTTTATTAACCTTTTGGCCTTGACTTCGACCCTGTCCAAAAAGTACCGGTGAGTTGATAAACCAGAACTCCCACCCCTCCCAAAAGATATAAGAGAGCATACTCTCATACATTGCGGAAAATGAGACTCACTTTATAGCTGGAGAACTGAGAAAGGAAAAACAAAGTCTTTCAGTCTAAACAAACTTCCATGCTTCTTTAAGAGGCCGCCCCTAGGCAACCTCGTTACGAGACGGGGTTTCTAAAGACATTTTTGTTTATGTCCAAGAATTTAGAAAATGGTTATATAATTAATTCAACCAGGAGAAACGAGAGATAGGAAACTTAGAAGCGCCTGCTTTGGAGAAGAGCAGACTGTTATGTCAGATATGCTTGTGTTTTTAATAGAATTGAATTTCACATATGTTAGAACCATTCCTCCAGTCCTGGAAAACTTCTATCCAGATCAGAACGAGAATAGAACGGAAAGATTAAGATCACGAGTTCGGCCAACTAATTCTAGATAACGTTACTAAGAGCGGAAGTCAGGATAGTGAATAATTGGAGTGTAAGAACTGAGAAGGTCCATTCCAGGTTTTAGAGACCGCGTTTTTAAAGATGTTCGTTCAATGGCCCATTCCGACTATACAGTGAATGTTACTCTTGCGAAAAAGTAAGGAAACCTTAAGACATATATCCCTAGTGAGCACCACTATCTAACAAGAAGAGGAAGGAAGAGAAGGTGATCACTCTCCCTTGATTCATAATACCATACATCCGATTTGTGATATGGCATTCTGAGAGACAAATAGACAGTAAATAATGCGAATAGATAGGGAGAGAAGGAAACCCAAACGGAGGAGACTCCTTGGGCCTGATGCAAGTTTAGTGACACTTACCTATATCTTGTTAACAATGTATTTTCTCTTGGTATATATATTCTTAAAGCTATGCTTACCAGCGGGTCAAGTCTCCCCGTAGTTCACCTAAAGAGCGATAAAATAACTTATACAAATTGGTAAGGATAGTGTGGTCAGAATCCGACAAGCAACTTTCGCTAATCCGAACGGATAGCGAGGCGGAGGGTTATCTAAACCTCCCGGACCAATAAAGTTCGTGAGCATGCACCAAGGTGATTACTCTCTTCTCTATCTCCGTGCATCTAACACTAGGATTCGATCTGATATTTGGCTATGCGTGACCAGCGCTGTGGCTTATGACAGAGTCGAACCATTTACCCGGCTCATACAAACAACGCTACTAATCAACAATCGTTCTCCAAAAAGTCAACCTCTGGAAAAATTGAATAGGAAAAAACACGAAGTAAAAGGTTATTAAAATGGGAAAGTTTAGCATGTGTGGTTAGCAAGGGGTTTTAAAAACTCTTTTCCTAATATAGTAATAATGCCGGGTTTCTTTTTCTTATTTCTAATAATATAGCAAGAACGAAGCGGGACAGCACAGAGGCAAAGAGGAATAATGTCTAACCTACACGAATTATCTTGACATGTAAAATCATATCTTAAAATAGGCAAGAATAAAAAGAATTCTTGCATATGAGCATTAATTAGTACAATGAGTATACACTGTAATATAGAAGTCCGTACAGCCCTTGTACACTTTAGCGTCCGATTAGTTCAGAAAGTGGGTAATATGGATAGTGCCAGCCCTACAAGTCGTGTCCTCCCAGTCCACTTCCCACCCTCGCTCAGGACACCATTGAAAGTAAGCTTCCGTCCTCTCGTGTATACACAACACATCTCAGTTGTATTTCGTTCTGGTGTTTAATACTATACGTCCTGCGAGAAACCGCGGTGAATATCCAAGGAAGATGCACAGAAAGATCTGTCAGTTGTGAGGATTATAAAGTGGCGAATAAGAAGCAGCCAAGTCAATCACAGAAATGGCCTAAAGGAAGCAAGACTTCGTTGCCACCTATATGAGTATAATGGAAAGCGTCATTAATTATTATTACATTACAATAATTGCTACCCTGACTGAAGGGGTAATAAATCATTCATAATAAATCAATTTACTTCTTACCATAATAGGCAATTTCACAATTCATCCATCCACTCCTACATTTCTGTTCCCCTATCCTTAAAAGACCTAGTAGGCACAACTGCGACTTCCACTCTTGTGTTATAAGCCTAATGATATTACGTATATATAACCGGCCCCTGACAATTATTCCACTAAGCCTGATACTATCTACTCAATATTTAATTCAATCAGAACCTTACCTTTGCAATGGAAAAAATCCAGACAACATTAAGTCAAGAAATTATAAGACCAAAATAATAATAATAATGTATAACTAGTAAACAATTAATAATTAAATAATAATAATAATAATATAATAATAATTAATAATTAATTAATAATAATAAGGCTCCTTTTTAGGGACTTAATTCCCTACATTACCCCCCCTACACGCAAGATTCCTACTATCTTCAAATCAATCAATTAATTCACAATACTCTCTCCGTGCCCCATCCTCAAACACCCACACAGTCCCGCGGAAGACTCTATTGTCTCGAAAAAACAAAATATGTACAATCAAAAAAAAAAAAAAAAGTTTCTTTGTAATTTTTTTTTTTTTTTTATATAGAGCTAAATTTCACTAATTATCATGGAGTTTGTTTCTTTTTTCTTATATGAGTACATATATAGTAGAGACGTCTTGTTATGAAACTTTCCACATGTGTTTTTTCCTTTTTATCTTGTTTTTTTTCTTCTGTTTTTTTTCTTTTAGTAGATGACTAGATTATGGTTGTCCCCTTTTTTTTTTTTTTATTTATTTTTTGTTTTTTTTTTTATATTAGAAGCTAAAATTGGTTACCCTTTATTTCTTTTTCTTCTTTTTTTTTTTTTTTTTTTTTTTTTTTTTTATTTTTTAAACAACAAAAAATTTTTATACAATATTACACAGGAGTCAAATTCCTCTCCTCCAATATCAATCGCTCCTGCTGCAGCACCTAGAATATTCCGTTTCAGAAGATAAGGCATCATGGTATATAATAGAGTGACCCATGATAGGAGTTAATAAGTTCCACCAATACTCAATAACTAGTGTATGACAGCACACTATTTCCAACTCTGGGAAGGACTTGACCTAGTCATCAAATTGGGGCGACCCAGCGTAATCTCACCAACTTCCGTAGTGCAGAGCCACTAGGCCACTGGGAAAAGCATCCGTCCGATTAATTCCATTTCCTGACTTCGTGCCCCATGAAGGGACCTGATTCCCTTCCTTCATTCACCTCTCACGCCGGCTAGCAATGGGCGACCAGTAGAGGATAATCTCGACCACCCAAAGTGAGAGCACTAGGCCACCTCCAGGAGTAAGTCTGCGAAATTACCATTACCAAGTAAGATGCCCTGATTCCCTCCTACATATCTATTCCCTTATACTTCATTATGGTTGCATCAATGATGAGTGACCAGTGAGCGCAATCTCACAAACATACCTCAGGCGAGAGGCACTAGCCACCCAGGAAAAAGCTGTGGAAAAATCTCGCATTCCAGAACCCACTTGGCCCGAGCTCATGAGTTTGTCCGCCTCCACGTCATTCCATACTTCATGGGCAAATAATATTAGAGATCCCTGATTCCATCCAGGTCTCCTCCCCTGCCTCTCTCGATTTCCCATTCTTCTCGATTATGTTCTTCTGCCGGGCGTCGCACGGCGTAATTGCGCAGCGTCAACCCTTGCTCCTCCGAGAAGTAAAGAGCCACGACCTGAGCGGGGTATATGCCAACAACAGAATCTAAGGCTGTGAAGACACAAATTACAAAAGGGAAAAACTAATTAGAAGACCATGTTGGTTAATAATCAATAGATGGTAAGGCGGACAAAATCACACTAAAAAAAAAGTGTAAGGATATAGGCGAACTATGCTGGTTGATGAATTAGCCATCGTCCATGCATTCCAAAAAAACCAAACAAAAGAAAAGGAGGGGGGGGGGGAAAGAAAAAACAAAAAAAAAAAGAGACGCCGTCACGCGAAAGAGATGAGCAACCGAGTAGTGCGCAAGGAGGATGTGCGGCGGCAACTCGGCCAAGAACGGAAAAGAGATTGCACAATGCATCTCAGCTCACACAGCAAAAAGAAACAAGAAAATGTATTGAAAATCAGGTTTATTAATGTACAGAGAGTGTTATGTCACACGCTAGGAGTATCAGTCAAGGAACAGGGAAAGACAGGAAAGGTAAATATATATAAAAATAAGACTTAGGGATAGAGACAAATTGCAGATACATCAGCAATGAAAACAAGTGGTTGAAGACAAGGGAAAAAGTAAGATAAAAAAAAAAAAAAAAAATCAACACAACCGCGAGAGAAACCAATGACCAAATAACACGACGAAACAACAAAACAAAAATCTTTTACAAGGTAAACTTTCTAGGCCGACCACGCCCCCCCTCTTATACTCAAGGGTATTCAACTGAACATTTGGTAAATCCACGACCTGCCCCCTCGAACGAGTGCACATCTGTTCCACAACATTCCCCGCAATATTTTCCGCGGACACCGAACGACCCCCCTCAGCGCCTCTGGAAGGGATGACGCTCTCCTCAAGGCCCATCAAGGTTTCGCAAACCACTTGAAACTAACAGGACTGTTCCAGCTCGTCCCCCATCGGTACTCCCCCTCATTCACTTCCAGTACCCACCTAGCTTACAGTTCAATCTCGGGCGTAAGGCAACCTCCCAGACACCTTTAATCGTTAAACTCATCCGCTCTCCCCTTACTCAACTCGTCTCCGGTCTACATGGTCTCCTCAATAAATCCACTCACAGGGACGAAAATAAATACTCCTACTCTGGATTTTCATTCTGTGAGTTTCACATAACTAACTGCACCGCTTTGGGAACTTTCTAATTTACTCTGTGTGACCCCTACGCTCTCTTCTCCACCCTGCTAGCAACCACTCCTTCGCACGTGTAGATTTCTATCTAAACTCTTGGCTCTTTTATATATATAACCGTTGTAAAGAAAACCCTCCGCTCAGCTCCTCTTCGTTCAGATCCGCTTCCTGCTCTGACCCAAAAATCTATTCAACCAATGCTACTCTGTGGCTCCGGCACTAATCCGCGATACGGTCGATCATACGGTCTAACGACCACACAACTCAACCACCGTAGATTTCTACTTGAGTGCATTATCTCTCTTTTCTATGTACCATGACCAAACAGTTTGATCGCCGACAAAATTCAACACACACTGCCAAAATTGGATCCGAAGTGCGATCGCCTTCCGTCGATCAACGCCGTTGAAACAGTCCCCTCCACCATGAAATACTCACTTCCTTGCCGAACCCGAGAACCTAACCAAACCCCTTACTCTCGTCTCGCCAGCATCCTCTGCTGCCCTTTTCAGATCCCGAAAAACACCCCATCCTTGACTAAGCGGACTCCTGCTCTTCCGCACAGCACCTCTGACCAGTGCGATCTGTCTATATCCCAAGATCCCCCTCCCTCACGGGTGTGATAACTCCCTTTCTTCCGGAAACCTCTATCCTATTGAATTACTTGTATTCATTCATCAGTGGCTCCCCCACATCAGCTAAATAATATCTACCATTCAGCTACTCACGTTCCTCTCTTCACATTTAGTAAACAGATATACGACCATTGATGGTCAATCTATCTCGAAACACCAATAACCGCCCTTAAAAAAATAACTCGCCGCGAACGAAAACCCCCGAGAAGCTCGAGTCACTATCAAGATTGTCATTCCTCGTTCCAGCAGAGAGCACCGACTCCCCTTCATCGTCCTAGTCACGAACCTTCACCCTCTCCGCAAGTGAGTAGTAATCCCTTAAGTACTTAGGCGGCTGGATCCAGGGCTTCAGGTGACGATGATGAACCCTCTGCACCGCAGCTCCTTCACCCCTGGACTCTGCAACTTGATAGGTGACCCCATTCTCATTTACCTTCCGGACATAAAAGGGGCCTGTATACCTCGCTTTTAATTTCCGGACAACACTCCTGTCATTCGATACCATTTTCCGCAAGACAAGTTGCCCCACGGCGGAATGGACAAAAATTCGGGTGTCCCTCCATCCACTTTTCTCTTTCTTGCCGCGGGATGAGGGCAACCATTCCCTGATTATGGTTTTCCTCCAACAATCGTGCTGATGGAGTCTTCCCTGTTTGGCGATGCATAGTGGAGTTGTATGTGACCAATGCCTTTGGCAGGAAGTTATCCCAATCCTCTCCCCGCTCCTCCACCAAGCTCCGCAGAATCTCCCCACTGTGCGATTAACACGTTCAACGGCTCCGTTGCTCGCTGGTCTGAGCGGACCCGTTAACACGTGCGAAATGTTATACCGCTCGAGCAAGTTCTCAAACTCCCGTGCTCTAAACTCTGGCCCATTATCCGTGAGGATTCTCTCCGGCACTCGTAATAGGGATGGCAGGATGTCCCGTTCCAAAATGGCAACGACGGTCTGAGCCCTTTTATCTCGGATGGGACGTGCCAACACCCACTTACTATAATGATCCACGACCATCAAGCAACCGACATTTCCCCGGGCTGTCGTTGGGAAAACCACCAAATCTATGGCCACCAGCTCAAAGGGGCGTGACGCCACGATCTTCAAGGTCGGAGGCTGCACAGCCTGATGGCCGATCTTAAACTTCTGGCACTGTGGGCACGAGGTACATACTTCCTTCACGGTACGGAGAAGAGAAGGGTGCCAAACATACTGTCTCAACATGGCGTGAATCTTTGCCGTGCCCACGTGGGCCATCTCTCGATGGAACAAAACCGCAAAATGGACAAGGATCCGAAAAGGGACCACTGCCAGACTCACTGCCCCCTCTCCCTGCTTAAAAAACAACAGGCGATCCTCAACTTTTAAGTGCTGCCAGTACCGCCGGAACTCCTTCAGCCTTCCCCCAGCGGACAACCGGTCACGGCCATCCTGGATTCTCCTCTTCACACTGCGAATTACGAAATCCGTCTCCTGAGCCCTGAATAACTGGTCAACATCGACCAGCTGGTTTCCCATCCTCCGCCCTATCCTCTCCACTCCACTCTCGACATCACTTTCAGCCATTTCCACAACGCCCTGGCATGCCAAGATTACCTCCGAGGTCCGCTTAATGCTTGCATTCCTGAAGTCAAACTCTACGCGAGTTTCAGTCAAGAAATTAATGCCCACGATGCAACACGTTGGAATCATTTCCCCCGAAATGACGACAAACGGGAACTCTATCTGCTTCTTGTCCGTACTCACTCTCAATACTGCGCCCAAGCTCGCCTCCACGACATTCGTCCCCACGCCTTTGATCTTTACATTCACCCCGCGGTCCTTCACCAAAGCACCTTCCGCTCTGGCGGAGGCAAACACGTCTTGGGAGACCAAGCTCAGCATCGCGCCTGTATCCAGGAGGGCGCAAAATCGTTTATTTCCAATAGTCAACCACGTCCACGCGACCCCAGAACCTTCATGTCCACAGGTTGGAATATTCGACTCGGCACCCGCAGCCTGCATAAAATAATTTACTCCCGTCCGCGGTTCCTCCTCAGTCGACTCTCCCACTTCCGTTTCGGATTTCGCCACCCCTTCTCCCCCTGGTACACTATCCCGTTCCTTCCCTTTAGCAACCTGGTCTTCCGCCGCCCGATGTTCCTCCTCGCCCAAGGATTGACCCGCAAAGTCCGGGCGCTCCCGAAGTGGGTTAAAGTGCACTCCCCCCATACATTGGAGATGTAACCGCGACAAACCTCCATCCTCCACAGAAGGATCCATGACATACACGATGGGCGCATCAGCGCCCGGCCTAATGAACCCAATATGCGGATTTATAACACTTCGCTCGCACGCAAGCAACACGCCATGATCGGGAAGACCCCTTTCTGCATCATTGCCCTGAATTGTGCCTTCTTTTTACCTTCAAAAGAAATCCGATAACGTCGGGGGTTATCCATCAATTGCGAAACCAACCCCCGGCGAAGTGTCAGAGCATCAACGGGAAGCTGCCATTCCCTGCGGTTTATTCCCTTTTCCCTAAGTACAATCAACAAGCTGTCGAACAAGGAATCAGGTCCACCGTCCACTTTTTCCATCACTTCCAATCCCCTGGGCAATTCGTCCTCCGCGGGCTCCTCCTCAACAGGCAATTGTGCGGGAACCCTAGAAAGTGCGTCTGCCAATATGTTTTCTCTTCCAGGTCGATATCTAAATTAATTAAAATATGTGGCCACATTTGATACAACTTATGTGTATTTGATTTCTGTAACTCATTTCATCTAAGTATAATAAGATAATAACTTTTTTGAGCTTTTTGATAATATAAATAGTGGTGACCGTATAAGAATGCTCTTAAGTTCTTGACCCCCCATCGCAACCCAGCCAACTCTCGTTCAATGGCAGAATACCCCCGCTGCGCCGTTCGAATAAAGTTACAAGATGAAAACGGCTTATCAGTCGTTCCTCCGCTTTCTATGCCTTTTGGGTAAGGCGAATGCCCCTGCGCCGTGCCCGAAGCATCACACTGACAAATTCAGCATTCTCTGCTCCCAAAGTGGTAAAGTCCGGGGAAAGTCGAAGTTCACATCTTCGTTGCCATATATCTCTTCTAATTACAACTTTGGAAAGAAGTTCCATTTCCTGTCGCTCCATTTGATCCGGAGATGGGTTTCCCCTTGCTCTCCAGTCACAGCGGACAACGGGGCCGCTATCGTAGAACACATTGTGGTATAAACTTACGTTGGAAGTTAACCAAACCCAATAAATTGGCGAACTCTGTGCTTATCAACCTTCAAAGAAGACCCTCGGGTAAAATCCAAAAATTTCTGTCAACATAACTGTCGATAATCATCTTTCTATTATGCTTTCAAACCCTACCAGTTTTATGTTCCGGTAGAGAAGCGCTTCGGTCTTTCCTGAACCAGTGCACTAGCGTGGGGCTTCATATAACCCGGTGCCTCTTCCATTTCCCAAAACACGCTTGTCCAGAGCAAGTGGGCCTCCAAGGAATCGCTTCCTGATCAGTGATGTCGATCTATATAAATGACGATCCTGCTCACGGGAAAACCGACTGGGCGAGAGCAATGCCTGAACCTGGCAGCGCTGGAAGAGCTAGCAGTGCATTCACGGAGTCGAAACTCGAGGACAAGCCTTAAAACTGGTAATGCGACCCCTATTGGCTAGAAAAGGCGCGTTACATTTGCGCGCAGACGATAAGGTTGCTCGCGCAGATGCAAGTCTATGAGTAAACCCTGTACTAATCCGAAGGAGGAGACGAGTGAAATGAGACGGCATCCCGATGGTGAGAGCCAGAGACACTCGGCTATTTTCGAGTCACTATATTTCCGGCATCAGAGAACCGTTACTTAACGGCTGAGTCTATTGTTTCAGTCACCATGACGATTTCCAACCGTATCGTAGAATTGCACAACTACACATTCGTATTGCTCCCATCTGTGTATGCTTGACTGTCCGGCGATCTGGGGAACACGGCGAACTCCACGCGAATGCTCGTTCGATGATGTCCAACAAGCTATTCCAATTCCCTTCACATTGGACTGGCCTGATAGTTGCGAGTCAGACCACACTGGGAAGCGGAAATCTCCGCGGTGACCGCTGCCCAAATGTGGTGTTCGTATATTTCAATCCAATTCGATGGCGTGGATGAGACGTGCAAAGCAAGGACTGCATCAACGATTTCACTCCCTTCTCGTACACGTAAATGAACAACTCCTTTATTGTGCGTTCAGACAATTACTATTGCGATAAATGGTGAATAATTTGGGTGCTCTGCTCGACTCACACTGGACAATCCCTAACATCCGGCATTCAGTTAACTTTCTCCTTCAACTTCTTGTTCTAGTCCATCTTGATCCTGCGTATCCGCTCCTTTCCTTCCTTCCAAGCACATTCTCACTGCCCTTACAGTTCCTTCTCTCATCTCTCCTATATCTCACATCATTGTTGCATATATACCGCAATGCGTGCCCTTAGATCCGAATATAACTTGTTTTTTTATTTACTCTCAATTTCTAATTGTACAGGTGTACTCAAAAGCTACATTCCGTAGCCAGCTCTGGATTGTCCTGTAGACTATCTTATCAGAGAGAGTTGTCTGGCTGTTCTAATTTTTGGCTTCTGCAAGCTTTTTTCCTATTATCCGATTTTCGAAGAAACTCATCTTTTGCCTTCAGTATAGTTTATTTCTCCTTTGTGTTTTTAGGCCTCTATTGTCAATTTTATTCGCCACTTCACACTGCACTAATCTTCTCACCCTATTCTCTTTCTTTTTAGTCTTAATTATTGTTTGTCGATCTCAACGCTTAACGGCCTCTTCGGACTCAATCAGGAATACTTGCGAATCATCGAGCCCGTTAGCAGCGGGGTGATCACTGTCTGTTCTTCATCTTATCAATTAATTAAAATTCGCTTCCTGGCTATATCCTTCCACGATATGACTCGCTGAAAATATACTGGCCCCATGCAAGGTGAACAGTTCACACTATTTTCACTAGAAGAATTCTCATTTCCCCTAGATACGTTTATTCGACTGACTTGCGACAAATCCCACTCATACCAGGAATTCCACTGGCAACCATATACAATATCCCGGATCTTCAGCGTAAGCTCGAGCGCTGTATCCACATGGAACACGTTTGTATTTCCCAACCCCCTAACACCCATGCTAACCTTTTTCCGCTCTATTCCCATTCCCGCGGCAAAATCCGCGCTGATCAACCCGAACTGGGCCCCTGTATCTATCAACGCGTCCGCCCGTCTACCCAAAACCTCCACTTCTATGTGGAGTAAATTTTGAATCTTCAAGAAGTCCGCATCTCCCTCAATTGCTCGGCCGATATACACTACACTGTCGACCACCTGACGGTTCGCTTCTGGAACACTCGCGACAACCCCTTCATCCTGACCCCGCTTGTCAACCCGCTGGGGCTTAGGGGAATCATCCCTCTGAATCCATTCCGCGGCCTCAGGGTTCAGTTCACTCCCCGCTTCCCCCTCTCGCGACATGATTTCCTTTTCCGAGCATACACCGAGCGCCTCGGAACCTAACCGTTTAAAGGACTCTGACCACCCTGGAAACCCGAAAATCCACCCTGAATTCCGGTTTGTCCTCCATTCTGACCCTGGAAACCAAGAGTATACCCGGCAACCTCATTCCTCAGAACCGGCTGTTCCAACACGCGAGTGGGTCTTACATCGACACGCGCCTCCACTGTTCGGGAAGGCCCTTGTCTTTCTTCCCTAGATTTCCGTTTGTGGCTAACGAACTCGGCGCAACCCTCCGCGCTGTGTCCATCCATGTCACACCAGATGCAATGTGGTCTCCAAGGTCCCCGAAGGGCAACCGGCTGTCCCTGACCCACTACACCCGATGGTCCCTCCCTCTGTAATTCTCGCCGATCAGGGCAGCGCGTCACCCAATGATCGGACGAGCCACACAACAAGCAAGCCCCAAGAAACCTTACACTCTTCCCTGGTGTGGCCCCTCCTACGACAATGGAAGCAACGCAACCTACCACTGTCTGAGGTAGCCGGTCCCTGCTCTTCCCTCCTCGGTGCCGTTGCCCGACGCTCAACATGGCCATATTCGCGGTTACCTCGACGTTCCCTGCAAAGCCCAGCCCTGGCCACCCCTTGGTCACTCTCATGTGTGTTCCCGTCTAAGTTCGGATTTATCATCTTTTATTCCCATATCTGTCATTCTCTTTTCGTTGTATTCTTTCGCTTACCTATAGTCCCACTCCGTGCAACGCCACACTTAGGATTGTTTCGGTCCCTGTCGCCTCTCTGTTCTATGCTCTCACACAGGTTTTCCTACCCCTCCTAAGCGTTCGTCCAAAAGGACCTCAACAATCCCTCCCATTTCAGTCTCTCCCTCGTCGTCCCTCATCCAATCGTTGCACTCCCAAGCGCAATTTTACCTTCTCCTTCTCTGAGCGAGGGATACTGTGCATAAATTGACGCCACAAAGCCCTATCCGGGCCTTCAGCCTCCGGGAAAGCGCCGCCGAACAACGTCTCCAACCGCATAGCGTAATCGCTAAGGTTCTCGTCGGTACGCATGGTCGCATTATAGAATTTACCGCGTTTCTCTTCAAGGGTCTCCAACTTCTGGTGAGTCACCCATTCACGAAGTCGTTCCACTATTGAGCGATATTTTGCTCCTTGTTTATAACACTTATCATACACTCGTTGTACGTCACTTTTTAAATGAGCCCGTAGTTCGACCAGCCAACGATTGGGATCATTTCCCACCTTGTCCCTAGCATAACCCTCGAATTCTCTAAGGAAACTTTTGAATGACTGGGCCCCTCTGACCTCAAAAGGCAACGGTTTCACACTCCTAGCCATCCGTGTATAACCAGAAATCGCATCGGCAATCCTGGCCAAGGACTCGTCGATATTCAACAGCAACTCTCGCTGTTCCATGCGCCAGGACCGATCATCCACCGACCAACCGCGCCCATCATCCGGAACGGCTTGGTTCTTCACACGAGCGGGTCCCTTTCCCCTTTTTCGCCGACCTTCCGAATTTGAACGGGGCGGCCAAGAACCCTCCCGACTGTCTCCATCGCTACTTGAAATATGCCACTTGGGCGCCGAACCTCTCCCTTGAATTCAACCTTGGCAGCGGGAGGCTGAGGCTCCCTCTCCGCCATCTCCCGCTGTACTGTCGCACCTCCGCACTCAAGTAAGGTCCGCTGGACCTCCCCCAAGTCCTTATCGATCTCACCCGCGGCATAAAGGGTCCGAAAGTCTCTCAATGCGCTGAGAAACAAATCATAACCCCCGCGTTCCTTAGGTGCACCCGCGGGAGCCCCACTAGGGCCGGCAACCGTCTCTTCCTGGCCCATCCCGGTTCAAGAAAACCAATCCAACTCCCTGACAAACGACACTCGCCAACAAGCGATCCCGCTGGGGATGCCAAAAATTACTATGTGGCGAATCCGACAAGCAACTTCGCAACCGAACGGATAGCGAGGCGGAGGGTTTCTAAGCCTCCCGTTAATAAGTTGGTGAAGCCCCAAGGTGTTACTCTCGCCACCCGCTGCAGTTAACACTAGGGTTCGATCTGATATGGTATCGGACCGCCTGTTGGCTATGACAATGCCACTGGTCAACACACCGCTACAATCCTCGTTCTCCAAAGTCAAGAAACAATTAGTAGGAGGAAAAACACGAAGTAAAAGGTTATTAAAAATGGGAAGAAAGCGGTAGAGGGGAATAATCTTAACGTTGCCCCCGGGTACAGCAAGACGAAGGCAGTAAGAGGAAAAGGGAGAAAGGCTAACCTAAGAGTATGGACAGAAATCAAATCACAATTAGGCAAGTAAAAGAATTCTTGCGAACGATGTTTTAATCAGGAATGCTTACACAATATTGGGCTACGCCCTTGGAAATTTCAATCGATATTCGGAAAAGGGGGAAAGGAGTGCCAGCCCCTACAAGTCGTGTCCCTCCCAGGCCACTCCCACCCTCTGCACGAGACAATAGGGGTGCTTTCCCGTTTCGTTTAAAGCAACACTCAATGATTTATTCTGGGAATACTAATGTCCACGGAAAAACCGCGGGATCGAGGAAAATGCACAGAAGAGCTGCAGGGGACTCAAGGAAAAGAGAAGCAGCCGATGATCAGAAGAAAGCCAAAGGAAGCAAGTACTCGTTGCCACCTATGATAAAAGGGAAAGGCTTCATTAATTATTTAGTCATACAATAATCTACCTGCAGGGGGAAAATCATTCATTAAACATTATTTTCATAATAGCAATTCACAATTCATCCTCCACTCCACATTCGGCCCCTACCTAAAGAAGTGGCACCGCGACTTCCACTCTGTTTAGCAATGATCCGCCGCCTGACAGTTATTTCCACCTAAGGCCTGATTACTTTACTCAATATTTTAATTCAATCAGACCTCCTGCAAATGGGAAAAACCAGAACATTAGTCAAGGAAATACAAGACCATAATAATAATAATGATAACCGCAACAATAATAATAATATTTTTTTTTTTTTTTTTTGAGTTAGTGTAACAGGACCCACCACGGCTCACAATGAAGCGGCACACTGGGCTGAAAATCAGCACCATGGAAGGGATAGTAATTAATAATAATAACAACAATAATAATAAATAATAATAATAATAAATAATAATAATAATAAAATAATAATAATAATAATAATAATAATAATGAAGGTCTCCTTTTTAGGGACTTAATTCCCTACAATTCAATACAACTCATGTTCCTGACACAGCACCCCTTTGTGCTACGAGGCGTCTTAAAGATGGTGTAGCGAGTGGGAAAGCTTCCTCAAGCACTTGCCGCTAAGGGTACCTATAGAAAAGAGATAAAGCACCAACATCGCGCCGCAAAGATAGAGGGTCAAGTGAACTAGAAAGTACAAGACAGTTTATAAATCTTTTTGCCTTTGACTAGACCCTATCCAAAAGCCAGGTGAAACCTGAGCCCTCCCCCCAGATATGAGAGCAGAACTCCATACAAGGGCGGAAAAGACCCTTGAATAGCTGGAGTAACTGAGAAGAGGAAAAAAAGTCTCTCCGTCTAAACAGAGCTCCCAGTTTCTTTGATGCCGCCCTAGCAACCGTTGTGAATGCCGAGGTTTCCAAGACAATTTTTTTTTGTTTATGCTTAAGGGGAAGGGATGTTTAAATGTCAACCAGGAACAGACGAGAGAACCGGTCAAAAGTGATAGAAAGTTGTGATTTAGAGAGGGAGATTTGTAGAAGGTGGGTTTTTAAAGAATTAAATT
The DNA here is from genome assembly GCA_015478945.1 of Trachelipus rathkii. Taxonomy (NCBI): domain Eukaryota; kingdom Metazoa; phylum Arthropoda; class Malacostraca; order Isopoda; family Trachelipodidae; genus Trachelipus; species Trachelipus rathkii. The sequence goes on from JABUQX010050190.1 coordinate 37,982, forward strand.
CCAAAAGCGGTTGAGGTGACCAAACACGGAAATTCTATCCAGATCAGCGAGAATAGAATCGGAAAGATTAAGACGAGAGGCAATTCTAGGAAGTAAAAAAGGGAGGCAGAATTGAAATGATTGAAGAAATGAATGGTCGAGCATCAGCATCATGATGTGGATAGAAGTTAGATGTGCAGGTGAGAAGATTCATTAATGAAAAGCAGGAATAAAGTAGGAGATAATACAGAAACCCTGAGGAACACCACTAATTGACAGAAAAAGAAGCCGATATTTGAGCGATTTGAAAGAAAGCTAGACATAAATAATGCAAAGAGAAGAGGAAACGCCAAAGGAGGGAGCTTGGGGGGGGGTTTTTAAAAAAGACGCCAAAGGTTGGGAAAACCGCGCGCCCGGTGCCCCATAACCGGTCAAATGCTTTTGGATATGTCCAAGTGCCACCACGCAAGTCCCCCGTAGTTCCCTAAGAGCGGAAAAAACCATAAATCGGTTAAATAGGAAAGTATATCGCCAGTAGACCTTGAGCGCCGAAAGCCGTACTGGCGATCGAAATGAGTTTCCAGATGATCAAAGAAGTGATAGTTGAGAAGAGTTTCAAAGATCTTAGATAGAATACAAGTGAGAGCTATATGGTGATATCTAGAATTATCAGAGGGGCTTCCTTTTTCCGGAATAGGTTGGACATGAGCCAGGTACCTACACTGAGGGAAAGTGCTAGTATTGAGGTATAGAGAATATAGTTGAATGAGGGGCGGGGTCAGAACGGAAGCACACCCCCTCAAAACTTGTTGAGGAATGCCTACCGGGCTACCCGCCTTCCTAACGTTCATAGATTTCAGGAGCCCATGCATCCGATCAAATGTAATTACAGGCAAAGGCATAGGACACCTGAGAGGAGAAGGAGTAGGAAGAAGAATGCCAGAATCGTCCAGGGTTGAGTTAGAGGAAAATAGGAGGCCGAAGAGATTGGCCTTTTCAGTTTTAGTGTTAGCAACAGAACCATCAGAGCGAATAAGAGGAGGAAAGGATGATTTACAGAAGTTGTTAGAGATGTTTTTGGCAAGAGGCCATAAAGATTTGTCAGTAGGAGAACCAAGGAGGTCAGCGCACTTTCGTTTAATGAAAGTCCGCTTTGCTCATAATACCCTCTACATAATGAATACCCCTGCAATGATTTCTAGCTGAATGAAACTTAGCAAGAGTGATAGGAGAATGAGAATTTTTCCACACCTGATACGCACCGTCTTTAACCTGAATGACCAGAGAACAAGCATGACTTCGACGCATGGATTTTTAGGGAGGAAAAAGATTATTTAAAAGGGAAGGAATGAACTGCTCTCCCATCAAATATTAGCAGCTCCCCACCTTTATCGGCAGAAGCTGAGCGTCTTCCGAGTCCATAAGGCAAGTCACTCCAATTAATAGTTAGCGTAGAAGCAACGCAATGCTCCCCAATCGGCCCGATCAAAGTGCCAGAAAAACCGCATAGGGCAGGATGGAGCTGTTGAAGAGAATGTTAAAATTAAGAGATATAAGGTTGTGGTCAGATTTACCGATAGGAGCGAAGGTGGTGCATTTATAGAAGAAGGACTAGTGATGAAACATAGGGCAAGTGTGTTCAAGAATTGGTTGGGATGACCAGAAAGTGTGTAGGTTCTTTAATTAGTTGGCTCCACAGATCATTGGAGAATGACTGATGATTCGGCTTCCTTCCACCTAAATCAGTAATGAGAGGAATCCATCCATTGCATGTTGATGTTCCATTGAAATCCTCCTAAATAGAGGGACCTCAGTATTTGTGGAAAGTGAAGAAGATATAACAGTTTCGTGAGAAGTTGTAAGGTAATCAAAAAAAAAGGCATGAAAATCTGTTTCTGTTAGAACAGTAGCAGAAGCACATGATTATTGGTAGTAGAAGGTAAGAAAGATTTTTAAGCCAGACAGAACACTAAAAGTTAGAAGAATCGCGTTCTCGAGAACGTGTTATTAGGAGTTGTTTATGTTTACAATATGGCACCTACTTCCACCCTTCATGCGGAAATTATAAAATAAGTTATAGTTTGGATATATTAAACCAGTTAGAGGATGAATTCTAAGCCATCTGGGTCTCAGAGAAGAGCAAAAAATTAGGGTTATAGTATAGAGAGGTGGTATTCCACGAATGCAGAGTTAGAACGTACGAAGCCACTGGATATGGTAGAGTCAATAGACAAGCGCTCGCTCCTGGTGCCCAAATTTGCTATCATAACCACACACACATAATCAAATAAAAAGACACAGAAACAGACAAAAACCACAAGAGAATGAGGAAAAATAACGTACGACCAAAACCTAAATTTAAACAGCCTGAAATTTTAAACGCTAAAACCCCTATTAACAGTAAGTATATACAAATATGAATAACCCAGAAAATTTAAAAACACACGTGCACTCACACACACTCTACGAAATTGCCATACAAAAAAAAGGAAAACAAAATACTATTGATCAACTAAAAAAGTGGAAGCTAAATTGAATAAATTATACTAATGGCTATCCAAATAGGTAAATGTTACGCTAAAAACAAGTTGGAGAAACGCTAAAAATCAAAGTTAAAAAGAGTCGAGGGAAAAAAAACAACATAAACCTAGTACTAGCTATATATACTATATATATATATATAATATATATATATATATATATACTATATATATATATATAGTATATATTATATATATAGTATAGTAGTATAGTAGTATATATATATATATATATATCGCAGACTAGTTTTATATTTATTGAATCTAAAAGTTTCTCATAATTTTTCATCCAAAAAGTAAGAAGTATCGGCCAAATTAACCGATACCCCAAAAAATGGCTGATACTGCCGATACCGATACTATCGGTACATCCCTAGATATATATATAATATATATATATATATATATATATATATATATATATATAGTATATATATATATATATATATATATATATATATATAGTTTGCTATTATATAATATAATATATTTATTAAAGGCAAAATTAAAAAAGAAGAAATTTGAAACTTAAATTTCTAGAAAGGGTGAAGCTACCCTTCTCGAATTCATCGAGTCATTGAAGAAATTTTTAAATTCTCTTCCTCTGATTAGCAATGTGCTGAAAAACTCCTATCAAATCTAGCTTTCCGTGAATGATGTTGATAAGCTCAAAACCTTTCAACTACCAACACCACCCTGCAGACAATGAGGGAACCATGGTACATGACTCTATATTATATATATATATAATATATATATTATATATATAATATATATATATATATATATATATATATATATATATATATATATATAATATATATATATATTATATATATATATAATCAATTAAAGAGACGCAAAATGTGTGGTATCAGTTAAAGGTATCAGCAAAATTTACCGATACCGATACTACACTCTCAAAATTCCCATACTGATACCTCAAAATCGACCGATACACCTATACCGGATACCATGGTATCGGTGCATCACTAATATATATATATAATATATATATATAATATATATATATATATAAGTATATATATATATATATATATAATATATATATATATATATATTATATATATATATTATACTATATATATAATATATATATAATATATAATATATATATAATATATATATATATATATATATACTATATATTATATATATATATATATATCAATATATTTATATATATATAGTTATATAACATTTTTTACATTTATAGTTAAAGGAAAGTTCATTAGATATTCCGGTTCTCTGGCCAGAATTTTTTTTGGCGATTCCGCTAATTCCTGTTCCGGCTGGAACTGGGGCAAATTTCAGTTCCGGTAAAACCCCTAATATATATATATATATATTTATATATATATATATATATATATATATATATATATATAATATATAATATATATATATATATATATATATATATATATTATATATATATTATATATATATATATGTAGCACTCCATTAACTTGTAAAAATTTTAATTTATGTTCGTACTTAAGCTAAGATTTGCGCGAGTCACATGTATAAGTCATGTAAGTAAAAATATTTATATAAACTCGTCTTTTTGGTATATTCTTCATGTCAGAATAGTCAATATCAGATTATTATAGAACAGAAGATAAATCTCTATAAGATACTCTCTTCCAGAAATCCTCCCGGCAATGAGATGTGTAATTTCAAGGTATAAGGCTGCTGACTCGAATTTCAATGCACCATAACAGCAAAATTTCTCTCGTCACAAAATAGGTGTGGAAAACGCGCTGGACAAAGGGCTGTGACTACCAATTCGCCTAAGAAGGAGTAATCTCAGACAGAAGGGACTTTTAAGTATTTACTTTTATGAATTATCTTCAATTTTATGTTAAATAAACGATCTTTACTCAAATATGGATTTTTTAAATTACTTAATCTTATATAGGGTGCTTGCTCATAAAATAGAAGCCGAACCAACATTAGCATAGTTTTTTAATGCCTATATTTATTGGTTGATCCTGGAAAAGAATGCAGGCCGTATCATCAATCTAACGCGTCTCTTTAAATTTAACAATGAAGAAAAAAGAATAAGCTGGGAAAGACAAAAAGCAGAGATAAGGAGAAACATTGTAGCCAGGCAAATGCGAACATTATTCTATATACGAACTTCATTTTCATTTTTTTAATAAATTGGATTATGGTTTTTCAGTCTTTTCACAACTATCACAGTTCGAGGTTTCATCGTCAGACATAGCAAACTTCCTTTACGGTATGGGATTTTCTTTCATCATTTCAAGTTTGGATTTATGGGCAGAAACTCATTTTTGAATTCCACTACGAACTTTGATTCCTTTTCGAAATTCTAAATGGTTCTGTGACCGCTTCCCTTTTATGTATGAAGAAAATTTTTCATCAAATAGGACCTAAATTTCAAGGCAACTTGCTTCCACATATGTTAACTTCCTTTACGTATGGATTTCTTTCATCAATTTTAAGTTTGGATTATGGGCAGAAAATCATTTTTGGATTCCACTACGAACTTTTGATTCCTTTTCGAATTCTAATGGTTCTGAACGCTCCCTTTTATGTATGAAGAAAATTTTTTCAAATAAGGACCTACATTTCAAGCAACTTCGTCTCTAAATATGTCAAGCAATGTTTTCTCTCGTAACTACAGCTTTGAAAACTATTTACGTGGGCATTAAGTCAAATCATGGATACATAGAAACCGCCTTTTACTGGACCTTTCTTGATTCACGGTTCGATCGATGTGGCTATTTAATCTTGTTAAATAATTCAATTGTTTCATATCAATAATTGTGTATCAACATTTTTGTAAATTTTTATGCATTTAAATGTTTGTATGTTTGTTTATATCTAAAGGATATAACCAAATATGCTTGTGTTTAAATACACCTTTTATTTTTTGTATATATAACATTATTGTATTTTTATGTATTGAAATATTTGTATATATGTTTAGATCTTCGGATGTAACCAGTTATGCTCGTATTTGAATATTTACATTTCATTATACTATTTTTGCCTTCAAATGTTTGTATGTTTACTTATGTCTTCGGACATAATTAGATATGTTTGCATTGCAAGTATAACTATGTATTTAAGTTATTATTTCTTGTATAATATTATAACACATTCTTTCTCACTCCGTGTTTAGCGCAGGAAGTAATGTAGCACTCCATTAACTTTGTAAATAAATTTTAATTTATGTTCGTACTTATGCTAAGATTTGCGCGAGCAAAATTTAGCATAAGTCGAAGTGAAATAATATATAAACCCGTCCTGTTGAGATACTCATCAGTCAGATAGTCAGTCAGATCAATTAACAATCAGAAGAAAATCTCACTAAAGATACTCTCTCCAGAAATCCTCCCGGCAAGAGAGGTAAATTTCAAGGAAAAGGCTGCGACTCGAATTTCAATCACAAACACAAATCCTCACACAAAAATAGGTGGTGGAAAACGCGCTGGAAAGGGCTGTGATTACCAATTCGCCTAAGAAGAGAGTATCTCAACAGAAGGGACTTTTATTACTATTTACTTTTATTGAATATCTCATTTTATGTTAAATAAAAGCATCAAACTCAATATGGATTTTTTAAATTTACCATCCTCCTTATATGAGGGTGCTTGCTTCAAAAAGAAGCCACCAAACTTAAGCAAGTTTTAGCCCTAAATAATATATAATATATATATATATATATTATATATATACTATATCTCGTACTATATATATATATATACTATATATATATATATAAATATTTATATATATATATATATACTATACTATATATATATATAATTTACCATCTCCCTTAGGTGAATTTTTTTTGGCCTAGGCGGAATGAAATGGTTAAGAGGGACCCTGGGCCAGATGTGGCATCTCTCAGAGTTAGGATAGTATAAATAAAACTGCAATTCCTTTTTAAATTAAGTTATAGTCTTTCAGTTAATTGAAAATACATTCTTATATATATATATATATGATATATATTATATATATATATTATATATATTATATATATAATATATATATATATATATATATATATATATAATTATATATATACGGTAATATATATATATTATATATATATATATATATATATATATATATATATTATTATAATAATATAATATATATAATAATCTATATAATATATATATATAGTATACTATAAGGTATAGTATATATATATATATATATATTATATATATATATATATATATATATTATATATATAAATATAATATTATAAATATTATATATTAATATATATTATATATATAATAAACAATAAAATGTGGGAAAATCGGTCAAAAAATCGCAGTTTTTTTTTTTTTAATAAGGGTGCTAAAATTGTCTTTAATGAATCATAAAAAATCGAAATTTTAAGTTACAATCTATACTTAATAGTTTTTTCTCACATTTAAAGTTTCCTTAATGTTGTAGAATAATGAAAATAATAAAAATGTCGAAATAAATATTTTAAAAATTTTTTTGAAAAATTCCATTTTCAAAAAATTGATTTCGGGGAAAACTGGTCAGTGGCGTAGGGGAAAACCGGTCATTAAATATTATTTGGTTTGTGCTTGTCCAAACTAATTATAAATATAATTTAAATGTTAGAGTCTAATAATGTTATAGAAATAATTTGGATTGAAAAACACAAGTCTAAGTTATATTTTAACATTTTGCAAACGTTGATTTTTACAAAATTTTGAAATTTTTTTCATTTTTTTATGCTAAATAAGCATTGAAAAAAAAGAATTATGACAATAAATTTTAATAATTTCTAATAATAATAATATTTCCACTTTTTAACAAAATAAGCACTTTATATTACGAGTAGGCCTATGTACGCACATTTCACGTGAAATTTTTTACGAAAAAAAATTTCACATTATTATAATTTAAATTATGACAATCAATTTTAATAATTTTTAATAGTAATAATAATAATAATTACACTTTTTAACAAAATAGGCCCTTTTTTTTTTTTATATCGAGCATGTATGCACATTTCATATAAACTTTTTTTTTATTCTTACACTAGATAGACGAAAGATATGTATAAAAAACATTAAACAAATGTCTTATAGTCTACTATACATAAAAATTAGAACAAAATATTCTTGAAAACTAAAAGAAAATGGACATTTTTTTTACAAGTTTATCTGACCGGCTTTCTCCCCGACGCCCGGACCGATTTTACCCCGAAATTGAAAACACTTAATAACTTTTAAAAATAAGCTTATTATTTAAGATTTTTAAATGGAAAATGTTAAAAATAGACTTCCCAATACGCATCTAAGTCAAAATTCTGATATCTTAAATTCTACGAGATTCACGAGGTCTTAGAATTTTTTTGCAAAAAAAAAAAAAATTTTTTTTCCAAAGTTTGGGAAATCTTTTGTTTGGAACCTGAAAAATAAAGTTGTGGGTGCGTGTGTGAGGTGTGTAGTTGTTATTTACTTAAATTTTTATATGATGGTTAAAATATAATCTATTTGCTACTTAAAAAACCTTTCTCTGATTGAAAAAAGGGGGGTTGTTCTTAATTAAAAAAAATATTAACAATATTATAAAGTGACCCGGTTTTCCCCTCCGTGACCGATTTCCCCCCATTTTACGTATATATATTATATATAATATTTATATATATAATATATATATATATATAGTATATATATATATATATTATATATATTATATATATATATATCACTCACTTTGGGCCCCCCTAAAATGAAAAATCACTGCCTACGCCCATGGTCCTCACTACTATACAATACACAGGTAACAACATACCGTCATGTAAGACCCTAAGCGCACTAAAGACTTAAGTCCCTTTACCTTCACCAAGCGATTTAATTTGCACCAGCCACCTCCTGCCATTCCACAACTTTCCTACTAAACTCTGCATCATCCGTTCCCTTCTCCATCCACATATACCCTAAAATATTTACCAGACAACTTGTTCCAGCCCTGCTCACCATCTAAACATAACTTCATACTGAAGGCTTGTCCTCACTCCACAATCCACCTACTCTTTATCTACGTTTCTTTCAAACCCCGTCCTTTTAACACCCTGCCAAATCTCTCTACCAATCCTCTCAAACTCTTCAGATTCGCCACACAAAACCAAATCATCCGCATATAATAGGTAGGGCACCCTCCACTCATCTCCATCATTCTAACACCATTTCCTGTCACGCCCACCTTCATTTCTTTCATAACCCCATCCATATACAAATTGAATAACCAAGGAGACATACCAACCCTGCTCACTCCGCTATTAATACTAACCAATCACTTTTGACAACCATTTATTCTTACACGACGCCTGCACTATCGGTCATACATACTTTTGATCCCATTCAGAAGCCTATCACCAACACTATATATCACTAACACCTGCCATAGACCTTCCCTATTAACCCTATCATACCCCTGTTGCAAATCCATAAAACCTAAATACAATTTATTCTTTCTCTCCCTCATTTTCTCTATCATTTGCTTCAATGTAAAGATTTGATCCACACATCCTCTACTACTCTAAACGCACCTTGTTTTCACCAATCAGATCCTTCAGTCACTCGGCGCACTCTTTCGATTACGACGAAAACACCAGCATATATCTTCCCTACAACATTCAATAACTAATTCCCCTAAATAATTTCTACAGTTCCCCTTTATCTCCCTTTACGCCTTATTTATATACTGTAAAGTGTACTATTACCTGCTCTCTCTCCAATCCCTCGAAATTATAACCCTCCATAAACGCTTTATTACACAACTTCCAAAGAATCCAATCAATCACCATCTGCCTCCGTTCTTGCATCCATTTTCACCTAAATTTCATCTATACTTGCAGACTTTACCATTCTTCAACATTTCTCACTCTAAACCCCTTTCCTCCCTCTTTGCTAATTAACCTCATCCGCCAAAAATAACCTATTCCTTTCTTGCACTATCA
>JABUQX010050190.1:55000-76036 GCA_015478945.1 Trachelipus rathkii
ATAGTTTCACAAATGTGAATATGATTGAATATTTTCTTTTGAAAATAATTACAGTACAATTTTAACTACCTGAATTTATTTCAAGATTGGAAAAAACATTTTTTAAACCCAGCCTAGTGGGTTTAATTTTATTTATTTATTTATTTTTTTCAAAATATAAAGTTATATATTTTGAAATCCTTAAATATTTTAATAAATTTACCTTAAATTATGCATAATTTTTTGACTCTTTAGCCACCCATATATATGATAATTACATTTTTAAACTGTTACATAAAAAAAAGACCACCCCATTTGGTTACATAAAAAAAAGACCACTCTGTATCTCGGTATATTTGAGGTGTAGCGGATTTGCTAGGATTTGCTATAATAGTGCTTTATTTATTTACAGTGGGGTGTCTTTGAGGGCAATTGAAGGAAGGTAAGAACACCATTTACACAAATCTTAAGTTTATTATAAAAAAAAATGAGGGAATAACAAACACTGAATTTATTAAACACAAAGAAATTAAATATCCCAACTTTAATATAATCCTAACTATTAAAAATATATAAATCGATAACCACTGACCATAGATAAGGACAGACACAGAAATAAATATACCTGATTACCAAATTATAAAATGTCACTTAAAAAACTTCTTGATCAATTACAAAAAAAGCTTGGATGCATTTAATAAATAACATGAACAAGATATAATATTATACACAATATATGAACTAGAAAAATATATAATACCAAATAATACACAATATATGAAATAAAAAAAAACAAACAACAATACAAAAAATATAAAAAAAAACAATTATGATTACGGCTTATGATTTTAAATGATTACAAATTATGATTTACAAATTAATATTTCAAATTATGATTTGCACGAATACTACCAATAATAATAATAATAATTAAATACAGATTACTCGATATAACTACAATCTTTTAATTTTTTTTTTTTTTTTTTTTTTTTTTTTTTACAGTTGTCACCACCACTCACGGGCAGAGCCCTATTCAGGGAGGGGGTGTTGCACACCAAAGTTCATACTTCATACTAAAACAAAAAGATTATTATTATTATTATTATTATTATCACAATCTTAATTAATAATTTAATTAATATTTTAATTACTATTTTCATAATAATTATAGTAGTGGATTATATTAAACTCGATCCTTAAACCCAATTGTTTCAACTTAATTATATACTTATTATTTTTTGGGGGGCTCAAAGAACACAATAATGTGTTGCAATTAGTAGCCCCCTTTCAGAAATTGTATGTGATTAAATATTGTATTATACTAGAACTATTTATTATAACTTATGTTAAACTTAACAATGTTAATTATTTTTTCTTTCTGAATAAACTTTTTGAAATTGAAATTTTCTATTATTATTATCATCATCATCATCATCATCATCATCATCATCATCATCATCATCATCATGATCATCATCATTAATATCATCATCATCATCATCCCAAGACTGGGGGTAAGGTGCGTACATGCATCAAAAGAAAAGCAGTTGAAGAATATGACAAAAGTCGAAAAGAAAGCCCAGCCTTACTGCCATCTCTGTACCATTAATTAGTAAGAACTCGTCCCAGTCAGAAAATGCACCCTAGAGCTTCATGGGACTGCGACGGATCCTCACTATGGTAAATCGTCAAGTGTAGAGTTCATCCTCTGGCCCAGGTGGGCCACAACCATACCCCCTCACAAAACCCCGCCATTCTCTCCTATCATGCACCTTTATTCTCGCCTCTGCCAAACTCACATTTCTCTCATGACAGACATTCCTTTACTGACTCAATCCACTTTTTCTTTGATCTCCCAGCCGGTCGGTTCCCAACACACTCACCACTATACATCCGCTTAGCCAACTGACTATCATTCATCCTTTCCACATAACCAAACCATCTCAACATACTTTTATTTATTCTCACGTTTACCCCTTTTCTCACACTACACAACTCTCTAATACGTTCATTCCTCATTTTATCAATTCTTCTCTCACCTACATGCCCCTAAGATTTGTCCATCTGACCACATGAACTTTTAAGATCTATACTTTCTTAATTAGACCAAGTCCTCGGGTAACAACATACCCTCCATGAGCAAGACCACTAGCACACTCCAAGACTTAGTTCCTTTTACATTCCACCAATGAATTTAATTGGCACCAGCAACCCTTCCTCGCATTCACAACGTTCCTACTACACTCTGCTTCATCCGTTACCTTCTCATCCAACTAATACCCTAAATTATTTAACACCCAGACACCTTGTTTCACCAAGCTGCTTCCCATCTTAACATAACTTCACCACTGGGAAGACTGTCCTTACTGCACAACCATAACCTTACTGTTATTACATTTACTTTCCAACCCCTCCTTTTACACACCCTGCCAAATCTCTCTACCAATCCTCTCAAACTCTCTTCAGATTCGCCACAAAAGAACCAATCCGCATATAATAGGTAGGGCCACCCTCCATCTCATCTCCCATTCTTCCATCATTCTAAGCCCCTATTTCCTGCCAACCCTCACGCTCTAATTCTTTCATAACCCCATCCATAATACAATTGATAGACCAAGGGACTAACACAACCCTGGTCCTCAACCTCCGCCTTTAATACTAAACCAATCACTTTTGACCACCATTTATTCTTACACAACCTTCACTATCCTCGATACATTACTTTTGATTCCAATTCAGAAGAGCCCTACCACCAACACCATATATCACTAACCACTGCCATGAAGCTTCCCTATTAACCCTATCATACGCCTGTTCAAATCCATAAAACCTAAAATAATTTATTCTTCTTCCTCATTTTCTTAATCATTTGTTTTCAATGTAAAGAATTGATCCACACACCCTCTACCCCACTCCTAAACGCACCTTTTCTTCCACCAATCACTCCTTCAGTCACTCGACGCACTCTTTCGATCAAAAATACCAGCATGTATCTTTCCCATATAACACTCAATAAACTTATTCCCGCTATAATTTCTACAGTTCCCCTTATCTCCCTTACCCTTATATAAGGGTAACTAATTACTGCTCTCCTCCAATCCCTTGGAACTATACCCTATTATTATTATTATTATTAGTAGTATTAGTATTAGTATTATTATTATTATTATTATTATTATTATTATTATTAAATTATTATTATTATTATTATTAATTATTATTATTCTTATTAATTATTAATTAAGAAAAATATAAATAAATAAACGTTTAGTTCTTTCTGTAGCTAGGATTTTTTAATTTAAATAGTAATTGATAAAGGTTTTCAATTAATATACAAATTTTTATGATAACTGATATATTTTTTTTGAATAATCAAATTTTTTTTTATTGATATATCAATAATGGGTACCTGACCTTCCATTCCTAATTGTAACACCTATGGTTTTCAGTTCCCTGGTATGGCTCTTGTTCCTATACAGATTACTATTCCATCCCAACAAGCTGGAGGAGTTGGTAAATACTATAACTATTTCATGCTCCATCACAAGCTCTTCGTCCCGAATTGCAAGGACCACAGTTTACAAAACATTTCTTAGTGCACAACTGCAGCAGCACAGACATTTGCATTAGAGGTATGCGTTTTAAATCTTGGATATTTCTTTTCAGATTTTTGTAAAGGCATACACATTAGTAACAGTAACCAGGGATTTTTTTGAGTTTCAATCATTTTAAGAGCCCTTCACTTCTTGCACAAGATGTTTTAAAATTTTTATGGACCAGATATTAATCTTCAATATCCGAAGTTGTGGATAGTGGATAGTTTTAGATATCAAAAGTCTAACCATAGATAACAGAATAAAAGAATATATTATTTATTAATTAATTAATCATGGTTATTATCAGATGTTTTTAGCAGTACTTATCAGATGTTTTTAGCATTACCTGTTTTTTTAGTATCGCTATTGCTGCTACATTTCCAAAAGAGTAGAGGAAGTGCTAGCGCCCCTGCTATTTTATGCTGTTCTCAGCGATAGCACTACTTTTTAAATTAAGAAATAAAAAACTTATTCTTTATAATTTTAAGAAAGTGTACACAACAGAATTTTAAAAAATGTTAAATTATTTTCTTGTTTCTATTCTATGCATATCTCCGCATTGGCCACATTACTCACATCCACTACATGTCATGGGATCCGCCTCCCATCTGCAAATTTTGCCATCGCCATACCCCGCAATCTGTTCACCATATTTTCATTAATTGTCCTCAACTGGACCTCATTCGCTATCGTCCATTTCCTACTCTATGGTCCATAACACCTTCTAAAAGGTTATCTCATATCTTGTTTGAATCATCCCACTTTAATAGTAACTTTTCTCTTACCTTCAAGAACTGAATATTTTTCAATATGTAATTTTGTAATGTAATATAAGACTATAATATATATATATATATATATATATAATTATATATATATATAATATTATTATTATATATATATATATAATATTATATATATATATGATATATAAAATATATAAATATATACTATATATTGTGCCTATAAATCAAATGTATATTTTTAATATATATATATATATATTATATAATATATATATATATATATATATATATATATATATATATATAGGCTATATAATATATAACTATTATATTAATATATATATATAATATATATATATATATATATATATATTACCGTATATATATATATATATATATATATATATATATATATATATATATATATATATATATATATATATATATAAAATATATATAGATATATTTTTGTTTATTTTTTGATTGAATATTCATTTCGCCATCTATGTTTTCTTTTGTGACATTTAAAATAAGTATGAGCCAGGACCCACTCATGGAGTCGAATAATCAACCCTGTGTGACCTCTTCCTTGTGGGCTATGGTGGGTCCTGTACATAAACTCAATATATATATATATATCAGAGGTGGGCACTTCCGCTCTTTAGTCCGCTAGTCCGCTAGTCCGCTCGAGCGGGCTACAGAATAGGTGCGGACTAGGCGGAGGTGCGGAAGCGTCGTCGGAAATTAGCGGACTTTGCACGTGCGATCAAAAAAAGTTTCGCTCTTTTGTTCCGCACTTTTAAAAAAAGTTAAAATAAAGTTTACATATTAAGAATTCTTATTGGTTATAATTAAGAAATATAATTTTTATCTTAATTAAGTTTATAACTAATTATACTTTTAGTCTAAGACTTATTGTTTTTTAATAATTAAACTTCCAAAATAATCTCAACCTCCTTAAAGGTACCATATATAATAAATAACATTTAAATTGATTTTATAGACTGAATGGCTATTACACTCATCTATAACTTTAATTAATTATATTATTACTATAAGAACTAGGCAATATCTAAATCAATTCTGTGTAAAACCCAAATATATATATATATATATATATATATATATATATATATTATATATATATATAATATATATATATATATATAGTATATAATATATATATATATATATATATATATTATAGATTTGGGTTTTTACACAGTACTGATAACAATATATATATAATATATATATATATATATATATATATATATATATATATATATATATATATATATTATATATATATATATTTATATATAATACAGTATATAATATAATAATATATATATATATATATAGTATATATATATATATTATAATATATATATATTATATATAATATATATATATATATATATACGTATATATACGGGTATATATATAATCTATATATATATATATATATATATTATATATTTTATTATTTTAATAATATATATTTATATATATTATATAGTATAATATATATATATATATATAATATATAATAAGTATATATATATATATATATATAATATACTATATATATACTATAGTATATTATACTAATATAGCTTACCGAGCTGATACGTAGGGCATTTAAGCATCGACTTCTCAGGAGTCGACGGCTTTCATATCTCTACCTAAAATGTCTTGCGACGGAAATAGACCCTTCTTATGGGTGACAGGTGGTTAAAATATTTCGAAAGGGGAGGCATAATTGATTTTAGGTGAAGACCTTAAGAATTAGCATTGGACTGCTGGAAGTGAACTAAAACCAGCACTCCTTTCACCAAGGACATCTTTTCCTTTCAGCATAGGCAGAAGTTGTTGAACTTGTTCATAAAATATAATACACCTCTCCCTAGTTCTGCGGCTGTAGAGCGAAAATTTAGTATTGGTGGGGATATTTTGAGGGCAAAGAGGTCAGCCTTAACTGCTTTTAATTTTGAGCAGCTAATCTTTTTGAAAGGTAATATGGATCTCTTGTCCACTTTGAAGACGACATTGAGGAAGAAAGTGGGAAAATCTTGAGATTTTGTAAATATTCATTCAATTTTTCAGATAATATTATAAATAAATTTTTTTGTAAGGAATATACTATCAGTATATTATTATTAAAATATTTGTGAAGTCGCACATTATATGCGGGAGACGTGCGGACTTGCGATAGCGGGGGTTTGATCTGAATAGATGCGGAGGAGCGCTAGCGGACTACGTTTTCTCGAGGTGCGGAGGTGCGCGAGCGGACTACCCCTAAATTCCTAAAATGAGCGGGTGCCCACTCTGATAAATATATATATACTAAATATATATATATATATTATATATATACTATATATATATATATTTATAATATATAGATATATATAATATATTAATAATAAATTAATTTAATATTATTATAATATAATATTATAATAATATCAGTAAGTGATAGGAGTGGATATATAGCAACTATACCCTGATCCATAATATTATATAGTAATAGTATATATGATTACCTATATATTATACTAGTTATACCTATAATATAGTACTAATATAACATAATATATATATAATATATAATATATATCAAATATATATCACCGTAAAACGGCGGTAAAATGGTAGGCCGGGAGGTAAAACTGCATAGAGAGCGGGAAAAAAAAAATTAAATTTCAAAATTCTATGATCACAAGGTTGAATATATTACATTGTATAATCTCTGTATCTGTTAAGAATTTTGTATGAACTTTGGGTACGGTATATTTACAGATCCGAGAAATACACAGAAATATGTTTAATTTTTTTTCTATTTTCGGAGTATAAATTTTTTCATGGAATTTGGCTCTACAAACTAAAATTTCTACATTCAAATTTTTATTCAGATAATTGCTCCAAACAAATAAGGCAGTTGTAAAAAGTATCAAGGTAAGTACTGATGATGTTAAAATTAACAAAATATGGCTAAAACTAAATCTGGGGTAAAATGATAAGACCATGTTTTTTGGAGTTTTTATTATTTTAATTTTTTTGATTTGAATAAATGAAATATACGATGAAAAATCATATGTAAGTTTAACTAAAAAAATTATACTATACCATAATGTTTATTTTTATTTCAAATGCCTAGGAATTACAAAAAGGATAAAAGAATTACAAAAAAAAAAGAAAAAAAAAGAAGGGTCCAACAGGGGAAGATACTCCAAAGATGACATGGTTAGAGCCATTCTCCTAGTTAACGACGGGCTATCTATCCCAGAAGCAAGTAGAGTATGTAATGTACCTACAATGACTCTATGGAGGAGGGTTAACATCAAGGTTACCCAACCTGGGCGAAGTGGGCGTCACACAGATAATTTAAAAGACAATGTAAAAGATTTTAAATAATTTAAAATGGTGGTAAAGTAGGTAAAATAACAGAAAATAGTTATAATAATGAATACTTTATAAAAAATAAATTTTAAAAAAACTTTTATAAGCCCCCTGGTTAGCTACAAGAAATGAATTTTTTTTGAGTTTTTATTATTTTTATTTTTTTAATTTTTTTTTCAAATACTGTATTTTAAGGGGCGTAAGGCAAGGTTTCTAATTTCGACTATTTGTCATATTCTCCTACTGCTTTTCTTTTCCTATGCTTGTAGCGCACCTTACTCCCAATCTTGGGAAAAAAAGGTAGATAAAGAAAGAAAGAAAGAAAGTATTTGAACATATATCTATAAGGATGTGTACTCATATTATTATATATATTTGTATTTCTTTCATTTTTTTCTCCATTTACCATTTTACCCTGATTCAAAATTTGGCGACCGCATTTTTTTATAAAGCAAATAAAAATATATAACCAGTTTTCATTATTCTTGTTACAGTGTAATACTTCAATGACTATTTTTAAAAATAAAATAAATAAAACTAAAACATAGATAAACGAATGTCACTTGTATTAGAATTTTTATTTTCTGAAAATTTTGAAAAAGTTTACCATTTTACCCCGTTTTTGTAATATATAATATATATACTATATATATAATATATATTATTTATATATTAATTATATATATATAAATAATATATATTATATACTATAATATATATAAATTACTATATATATATTGTTTCTTAAGTGAGAGAGAGTGAGAGTTATGGAGGGCTTGGATGTCGAGAGGAAGGTCCTCGATACAAGGAAGTAGGGTAAAATTAAGAGTGAGAAGTTAACCGTGACAATAATAATAATAAGTATGTAAGAGCGCTCGCTCTAGTAAATCTGTTGAATGTGAACAAAGCTTGATACTGTCAACGAACATCCGGGGCAAGTGAAGCGAAGGAAGCAATTGTTTTAGTATTGGAAAGGAAGTGGATGTGGATTGCCTAAAGTAAGGAAGTAAGAATTGTTAACAGTGAATGGTGAATGAAGAGGTGATGAAAGCGGTAAAGGTAAAAAAAGAAGCATGGTTGAATGTACTAAAAAGCAAATGAGTGATGAAGTCTCAAAAGAAAGATGCTTGGAATATATAAGGAGGAAAAAAAAAGAAATACTAAAAAGGTGCATACGTTAGAAGAAAATAAGAGGTAAATGAACAATTTTGAAGGAGGATGAATGGGGACATGCAAGGGAATAGGAAGCTCTTCTGGAGGGAAGCGCGCAAAGTGTTAAGAATGCAGAATAAGGGAATCTGCCCTTAGAATTAATGAATAGGATGGAATGGTGCTTTTGAACTATATGAAATGATGGAGAAGGAGGTGGAAGAAACGGAGGGGAAATCTGCACAATATTAACAGAATGAAGAGGTGATTACGTGAATGCGTGTGGGTTTGATGGTGCAAGAAGGAAATAGGTATTTTGGGATGAGGTTATTAGTAAGGAGCGAGGTAAGGGATAGAGTGAGAAAAGTTGAAGAATGGTAAATCTGCAGGTATAGATGAAATTACTTGGTGAAAATGATCAAGAACGGAGGCGAGATTGTGTATATATTGGAAGTTGTTGTAATAAGCGTTGATGAAGGTATAGTTCCCAAGGGATGTGGATGGAGAGCAGGGTAATAGTACCTCTAATGATAAGGGTAAGGTAGAAAAAGGGGAACGTAGGAAATTATAGGAATAAGTTATGAGTGTTGTAGGGAAGGTATCTGGGTATTTTGGTCGAAGGAGTGCGTCGAGTGACTGACTGAAGGACTGAATTGGTGAAGATAACAAGGTGCGGTTTTAGGTAGTGGTAAAGAGGCATGTGTGGATCAGTATCTTTACATTGAACCCAAATGATTCGAGAAAATGAGGGAGAAGAAGAATAACTAATGGTGTTAGTCTCAAGCAACACTCATACAGTCAGAACGAAATTTAATTTTAGGTTTTTTTTTTAATGAAAAAATTTGCAACAGGCGTATGATTGAGTTAATAGGGAAGCTTCTATAGCAGATGTTAGTGATATATGGTGTTGGTGGAGTAGGCTTCTGAATGAATGAAAAGTAGTATGACGATATGAAGCCGTGTGTAGAAATAATGTATGTCAATTGATTGGTTAGGATTAATAGCGGAGTGAGACAGGGTTGTGATATTGCCTCATTGGTTATTCAATTTGTATATGATGATGGGTTTATGAAAAGAAATTTGAGGTTGGGGATGGCAGTAGAAAATTGTGTTAGAATATGAGAATGGAGATGAGTGGAGGGCTGCCCACCTATTATATGCGGATGATTTGTTCTGTGTGGCGAATCTGAAGAGAGTTGATGAGGATTATTAGAGTATGTAAATTTGGCACGGTGTGTGTAAAAGAGGGGCTTGAAAGTTAACGTGGATAAGAATAAGGTTATGTGGTTGTGAGTGAGACAGTCCTCAGTGTGAAATTATGTTAGATAGTGAGCAGCTGGACAAGTGTTCTGAGTTAAATATTTAGTGGTATATTGTGGATGAGAAGCAGGTAACGGATTGATGCGAGAAAATGTAGTAGGAAAGTGTTGTGAGTGGAAGGTGCTGATTGCAATTAAATCGTTGGTGAATTTGTAAAGGACTAAGTCTTGAGTGTGCTAGGGTCTTACATGAGGGTATGTTGTTACTATGTTAATGTATGGTAGTGAGACTATGTCTGGAATAAGAAGATAGATCTAAAGCTTCAAATGTGTTTCAGGATGACAATCTTAGGGAGTGCTATGTATGTGTGAGAAGAATTGAAAAATGAGGAATGAAACTTACTAGAGAGTTGTACGGTGTGAAGAAAGGGGTAAATGAGAGAGAATAATTGAAAGTATGTTGAGATGGTTTGTCATATGGAAAGGATTACGTGAATGAAGTCGGTTGTTTTTAATCGGAGTATAGTGGCCGAGTGTTCTGGGAACCGACCGGCTGGGAGAGATCTGAGAAGAGAGAAAAAGTGGATTGAGTCAGTAAACTAATGCTTTGAGGAGAAGAAATGTGAGTTCGTTAGAGGCAAGTAAGTATAAGGTGTTTAATTTTACCAGGAGTAACTGGCTGGTGGTGGATTGTAGAGGTGGGTATGAGTTTGTGGCCCATATCTCTGTGGTCAAGGAATGAACCTCTTACGATGACATCTCACCATTAGTGAGGTATACATCGTTATTTGTTTATGAAGCTAATATTAGGAGAGAGTGCAGATTTCTGACTGCGTTATGAGTTTTTACTCAACCTAATTAACCAGTTATGTATGGGGCGGTAAGGCTGGGCTTTCTTTTCAACTTTTGCTCTGTTCTTACATACTGGCTTTTCTTTTCCGATGGTCGTCACGCACCTTACTCCCATTCTTGGGAAAATAGAAGTAGAATAAAGAAGTAAGAAGATATATATTAATAATATATTTATATATATTAAAATATTATAATAATATGATATATAATTTATATTAATATAATATATATATATATATAATATATATATATATTTATATATATATATTGACGGCGAAGGGTGGCAAAACCCTGCCAATAGCCGAAAAAGAGAAAAGAAAACCCTAAGCGCAGAAAGCTAATAGAAAGGAAGAAGGAAGTTGATCGACTGATCAGCAAGAAAGCGCCAGCCCAGCCGTTGCGCAACTCTTTTGTAGAGAAAAATGAAAAAGAAGGAAGGATCACGGGACACTCTATTCGTTACTAAGGGGACTATCTATTCAATAAAACGCAGACACACAAAGTCATATAAAAATATATAATTTAAAAAAAACATACATATATACAGCTTGTGCCTTGCACCATACAGTTTTTTAATATAAAAAAAATGATACAAAATATAGTAGTTAATGAACGCGGACCCGATCGTAGAGGTAGTAAAATAGCACTACCAGAACGATCAATAAACCTATATAAATATAGGAATATTCTCGCGACTGATAGTCAATTCGAGTGCAAATTTATTAAATTACTTAAATCAGAGACACGTGCAAGTGTCAGAATATATAAATGGACGAGTCAATCAGACAATCCATACAATTACAGTGGTCAATCGACGCTGACGGGATCGTAAAGGTAATAAAATTGAATTACAAGAACGATCGATATTCTCGCGAAGATAGCCACAGAGTATACACTATTCGAAAATATAAGTCGCACAACTTTAAGATGGCAGAATATGGTAATTTTCGGGTTAATAATTATTAACTCGCGCTATCAAAATATGCATATATTTAGATATATGCATATTTAAGGCAAGTTATAAAAATAGTTATTTTTCGGTTATTTAACAATTACAATAATGATAATCTTAAATACAAGCACAAGGCAATTAGCAGATTCGGGATTATATAAAAATAAATTGTTGTAAATAATGTGAATAAAATTCCCAGAACATATATTAGTCAGCCCAATTTAGTAAAAATTTAGATTATCGATTGCAACAATACTTATTGAGTGCGTAAACGATAGTGTCTGATCAACAATTAAATATTAAACCATAATACTGGAACACGTAACTTGTTCACTCTGTGACCACTACGACCCTCCTCTGGTAGCGTCAACCTAAGCGGCAGCATTTCAATATATGGGCCGCCTAATTCGGCTATGATTCATGTTAGCGGCAATAATTGATGCCTCGGATGAAAATCAATAACCAGATGCGAATCAACCGGCCAGGAAGGGATCCTGAGATCACTCAGTTACATAAATCGATTATTTGTCACGCGTGATAACAATTTCGATCATATGATTCCCAGCCACAATCAGCAATGGCCAAGCCCGGAGCAACAGCTCCCAGTTTCGATCCCTGCAAAAATGCAGTTATCAGACCTCTAACGCAACTCTTAAATTAGCAATGACAAAGTTATTTGAAAGTATTGCACCATAAAATTATAAAAGCAGGGTGCACATACCCTTTGGCGGGGACTAGAATTCCTCGATTATAACTGTAGCAGAATAGCTACTATCTTCACAATGTAGTAAAATCGAGAAATGAAAGTATCAGAATAACAATACTTCTTCATGAAAAACTTCCTTTGCACTGACAAATTTCACCTCTACTATCTTTTACTTTGTCAGTCCTAATTACCTGTATTTATAATACCTGAAAAGGACAGGTGGTAATAAGCAACATGAATAAAATGTGGGCATGCATATTTTAATATATATATATATATATATATATATTAAAATACACATAGGCCCTTCAACTTAACTTGTATTACTTGACCCCAGGACTGCCATCGATCTCCTCTCCCAGTCTTCCATTGTCTCGTGTGCACCTTCTGCTCTCCTACTTTTTATTACCCGCTTGAGATGGGCACATCACCTGGAAAGGGGAAAAAAGAATGCAATGGCAGCAGGCCCATTACATTATCCCCCACCAGAAAATGGCCCATTTTCTCAACAAACAGGAAAAAGATGCCAGTTGACCAAGTCCCAGGGTAACCGTAACATTGCCAGCTACCCCAATAAGCGCGAGAAACCAACATAATACCCCATATATAATTTACAATCCCACATTTGAGAAAAGCCATAATAAAAATTTTCGGGTGCCAGGCCTTTTTAAGTCGTACGGTTTTGTGGATCCGAAGGGAAAATTATTATTTTTACGAGATATGAAAATCGAATTAAAGTCATCGTTTAAGCGTCAAATCATCTTTAACATGCAAATTATTCTTTGTATAAAGTGGGGCATGATCTTGACATGTAACATAATTCTTTTACTTATGACACGGTGCATATTACACCACTCCTGTGTGATTACATCCATAGCGAGTCAACCTCGGCATCTCCGATGACTAGAATGTTCTTCATCTGCAAATAAAAATACATCTTTTAGAACAAAGCAATGGTGACATATCATAATGAACAATAAAATGAAAAATAAGGACCTGTAAGGCAATTAGTAATTAGTACATCGGAATTCATCATGTTATCATTCTACGTTCGCTATTCGACGCTTTTCGGAAAGCACGGCTGCATCATGATATATACCACGAGATTCTCTCTGCTTTGTTGCTTTTGTGACGCAGATTTACGTTTTAATTAATTTTTAACCTTACTTCTCTTGCAGTACGATTATGTTAAATAACATTCTTTTTACATTTTAAATATTTTTCTCAACAAATAATTTATTTATTTTTATTTATTTATTTTTACGGTGCTAACATTACGTTTTTTCGCACTAATAATTTGTAAAAAAAATTCAATTACTTTTATCATAGATAATTAAGAATTTATTTTGTGATTAATTGTTTAGCTATGTTACTTGGCCTTCGGCGCTGATACTCCAGAGGCACAGCCATGGTATTGGATAACTCCGCTACCGCCCCCCTGGATCTCGTATGCGGCCGTTGGTTTCTCACCTCCGGCTCCAGAATATCAGACTTCTCCGGCTCCGGAATGATAGCAAGCCTCTCCGGTTCCCCATAGGAATCATTCATATACTCCCCAGGCAAACTCTCACACTTGCTCTCATGCTCGCTTTCAGACGACTCTAAATCGTACAGGACCCCCAGAGAACTATTATGAGGGGATGACCGTAACAACTTCTTGCACCTGAGGGCTAAATCCCTCAAATGCTGACGTCCGACTCCACGATCTTTCCAACTCCCCGAAAAACTCCTCCCGACCTTCGGAAGACTCCATCTGAACCGACCCATCCGCTTTAAAGGACGAAGACGGGTACTCGAACTGATATCTCAGCGGAGCTCGGTGGAAAGAAATTTCGCCGATTCGATAGAGATGCCGCGAAATGTAATGCGGACATTAGAATCACAATCGGGGCTCGAAACTCGCAGGACTCAATAAAAAACCTCTTCAATAGGATCAAATTGCGACGTGATTGTTTGGTAAACCATACAACGGTAGGGTCGACTCGGACTAGAGCACGATCTTCCTCAATGAGTTTTTCCACACTGCCTATCAAGGTGTCAAATGTACCAGATCTAACAATACAGAAAGGATCGAGACTTTTCGGACTGGAGACGTAAAACTCCTCAATGAGTTTTATGACCACACCGCCACTGAGAAGGTGTGTTGTACTTGTCTCTAACACTACAATGCTATTCATCATCGCGATACTAACTGACTCATTGAATTCTCAGCTTATAGTCCTGCAGAGCAGAATATTCATCACACGAAAATGGGGAGGCCTCAAACCCCAGGAAATCCTGTTCTTCTTCCTCCAACTCCACGGCATCGAATAACTTCGGCTCCTCTGTCACCAAACTACTGTCCTCCCTTTCTTCCTCTGGTGACAAAATATCACGTACCTCCCTAACTTCCTCCTCGCACCCATCATCTGAATGCAACAGTAAGGTCTTAAAATAGTGGTTTTTCCTCAAATATTCAGGAACATCCACCCACGGCCGTAACTGCGAATAATGTGCGGTTACCTCTTTACTTTGAGGCTCCAGAGGATAGCGGGAAATAACATATGACAGACTATTAGAATACACCCTGAGAACAACAAAAGGACCAGTATATCGGCGTTTAAACTTGTTTGTGACCAAATCCCCTGGAAGATGGGTTTTATAAGCAACTTTATCCCCCTTTTTATATGGAGCGAATTTAGAAGAAGGTTCCCTCCAATATTGTTGCAAACAAGGATTTCTGGCAAAAGTATGCGCTCTTTTTAATAAAACCTCGCTAGGTGTCGCTTTAATGGCAGAATGCCACGTATTATTATACAAAATCACGGCCTGAGGCAACTCGGTATCCCAGGAAACAGGATTTTCCTGCACCAACATCCGTAAGGTCTGCAGCAGAGTACGATTAACCCTCTCGGTAACCCCGTTGCATTGGGGCATGTGGCTTGAAATTACCACGTGAGAAATACCAAACTCTCGCAAGACCTCCTCAAACGGTTCACCCATAAATTCCAGCCCTCTATCACTAAGCAAGCGGTCAGGGATATATGGCAGAAAAGGTAACAACTTGTACTTAAATGCATTCGCCACAGCAATACTAGTCTTCTTGACAAGTGGTACCACTGAAATAAATTTTGAAAAGTGATCAATGGCCACAAAACAATAACCATTATTACCTCTTGACCGTGGCAACTGGAGCAAATCCACTGCCAACAAATCAAAAGGATGATTTGAAGTAATTTTTAGAAGTGGTGGTTTCACACTATTTGGATTTGTCTTGTTCTGCTGACAATGTGGACAACTTCTACACACATCAGCCACAACTTGCACCACCCTCGGATTCCACAAGTCTTCATATATGAGAGAGATTAACTTATTCCTTCCCAAATGACCATATTCATAATGAATCTGACAGACTACAGCAATCAAATATGAAAAGGGAATTATATATTTCCTACGGTCTCCCGAGTTGAGGTACAATATATCACCCTCCAAGGAAAGTTTATCACCCACCGGCTTAAATAAACTTAAGGTCTTATCCCACTGCGGAACTGGGGTTTGAGTTTTAACCACCCTAACAAGTTTCCTCAGAGTTGGATCCTGTTTTTGTTCTCTCAAAATAACCTCACTGTCTATCGTAGAATTAGAAACTAGATTATGATCTGTATCAGATGAAATATTGAGACTCTGAACCTTTACCATATTTACCCGGCGATCGCTGCTATCGTCTGGTGGTACATGCTTTCTACCATCACTTTTAATTGGATGCAGCAGATTATAATGTATACCAGATACACACCTCTCAAAGAACATACGTCGCTACTTTCATCACCATAAATTAAGGGAGTAGACGTATTATAATACACGTGCACCTGATATTTACAAAGTTGGCCAAATGCCTGAATTACTTCCGGGATAGGCATCTGTCCAGGAAGTCTCATAAGTCTCAGCCTTTTTCAAAATATTCCTACCCCTGCAGATTATATTTTACTTCGTATCTTTACAAAAGTTCTGTATCAAACCAACTACTCTCGTAAATGTCTACTGTGAGCACTCTCATCCCCTCCAAGCAAACGCGCGGAAACATCTGAAGTATGCGATCATAAACACTCCCCCCAAGGTACCTTCCACCTGTCCCTAAAAACCCCTGTGGGACACAGGACTTGCTCCACCCAAGTCATGATTAATCCCGACTCTCCGACTCTCTTAAATTTAAATAATCTCGCATTGTCCACTGCAAGTGTGTTGAAACGTTGAACAATCGCGATAATCAGCGAGACATTCTCTCCTACCCAACTCATATATGCGCACTTCGTAGTTATACTCGTTGATGCTCGTCTAAACGTTTAAAATCTAAGCTATCACGCCCTCTAGTAATCAGCAAGAAACCCGACATATAGTTGACAAAATAATTGAGAGCGGCTCATTGAATCTGTCTAAAGATCTATAAAACTTATATAAAATTCTCATGCAGAGAAAAAGTATACGCAAAAGGCATAACTCACATGCCACACGTATAAAAGACGAGTAATTACATCGCGACACTTCAACGGATAGAATACCGCTGTTGTCTCGTTTTGAAAAAAGGTCATTGTAAATGAAATGCTATATGGTCGAGATTCGCCATTTCCTTCTGCTCCGATAGCACTTGCCCCAGCACCGGATGTCAGAAGGCATTTCGACATGGCGAGTTCTAAGGGCGGAGATTCAGAACCATAATCCGGAAAACTTAACAAATGTTGGCGACTTACCTGAACGCTGATTTCGCACTTTCAAACGCCTGTTTGACACTCCCGGCGTCTCGAAACCACACGCCGCCAGTCTCAGGCACCGATAAATCGGCCTGGCCATTCGGAACATTACGTGAATATGCTGACTATTCCAAGTATGTCTAGAAATTAACCATTGCCTAAGAACTGCCTCAATTGCTAACTGGTCTTAGGGCACGGGAAAATCAAGAATAACTCCAGATAAGTTTTTTCTTCAGGGGAAGTAATACCTGACCACTAATAAATGCACCTAAAAATTCCACAGACTCTCCCGACGACAAACAGTCTTCTGTCGCTTCAATATTTAAAACCCATATAGCTTGATAAATGCCTCAGAGCTTTTTTCCAGAGAGACCAAGTGTCTGCTCGAAAAGTTGCGGGACCTAATATTTTTATGTCATCAAATAAAGGCCTGACCTTACTGCTACCAGGGAATTCCTGAAGAGCCAGGCCATTCATGCCCCGTTTGTAAAGTGGTTCTGGTCCACCCTTCACCTGTCCGAATAAAAAATGGCATTACGAAGAAACTACAATAATGAGAAAGATGGCGTTTGTGCGATACTAATTTGCCAGTCTTTTCCTTACACTTATTCCTCGGTCTCATTTCAGTTTGTAATAACCACGAACCAAACTCGATTGTGGTAATAGTATGTTGGAGACGCCCTTCATATTATTTTAGCGATTTCAATCAGTGTTTGAGGAGGAAAAAGCGTCCATCCTTGGTACATTTATTTAAGGCCCGGTAGTCGATACATAGACGTAAAGAACCGTTCCTTTTTTCTCACTGGTACAACAGGAGCAGAATAAGGTGATCGACTTTTACGGATGATGCCACTGTCCTCCAACTCGTAACACTGTCGCTCGATCTCCTGCGCTAATGGCCCTTGAAATCGACGCACAGGTACATGGATGGGTCGATCAGTGGTCAATTCAATATGGTGCTGCACATTCTCAGCCAAGCCAACATCATCATCTCCCGTACTGAGAACAGAAGAGTACTTCAGCAACAGATTAAGAAGTTGCTCCTTTTGCGCATCGTCCAACCGGAATATCCGAAAATTCAAATTCCTCAATAATCTTGTTCTCAGTCCAATGAAATATTACATCGCATATTGCGGTTTCGCTGGAAGTACGCTCTCAACAGCTTCCACTATGATCCATAATCTTCCACCTCCTACGACGTCATGTTATTGCAGGCACTATTTTTACCGAACAAGTAACTATTTGGCACAAAAACCTTGCATGATCTCACATGTAGTACACCACAGCATACACCGAGGCAGAAATTATCATTAGCGAAGATTACCCCAGGAAGCACTTCCAAATTACCATCCCGAACCCCCTCCAATAAGAGAGCGTGTCCTGAACGTATGGACAGCCATCCAGATTTATTGAAATAAATCCACATATGGAAAGGATGTCCAAAAAACATTGGCTTCTCCTTAGAGTGGCAAATATCTTACATTCACATTCAACACTATCTCATAGTAATCCCTGTGCCTATTATACTCTAAATAAAAAACGCCTCTCCTTTCTGCGACTAAGCAACTAGACATTGTGTTGACATGATCGGGGAGCAGAATTTAATGTACTCACAGACACAAATAACGGAGAACTCCCAAACACAGAGATTCATCTCAAGCACTCTGAAGGAACCACATAAAACTCGTCAAAACCGGTGACAAACCCGCTACGGAACCGCAATGCAAGCTTGACCATCTGCGTAACCCGGACAGTATTGCGACCAATACCACTGATTGTTCGAACTGGCGATGAAGAACGCCGCACGATATTGGGAAGTCTTTCCAAAACCGATGAATTAATGAGGTTGACGCAACGCACGCACCATTGTCAACAAGACAAGGATACATCCGGTCCCCACATCCAACAATGAGCACATCGACATGAAGAGGTTGGCTATCTACATTACTAAAGTGGACTTTAACCTCTCCAGTATTAGATAAGGGTTTGTCCACATCAGAATACAGATCATTTATTTGCCCCTGAAGCTCCGTGGCCTGATCTAGAGTCACGGGGCTGTGGAGTTTAAAGGAGCACCACTGCACGCGCCTGGTTCGTGAACCTCGTCACAAGTGGTGCAACGGTTTGCTTTTGGCCTGGCCCCCTGATTATTTCTTTGGGGCTTAGGCGAAGGTCTCCGCGAAGTTCGCGCAGAATCCTCTCGCCTTTGGCAATTTATACCAAAGTGGTCCCCAGAACAATATGGACACACTGGTGTTTCCGCCCGTGAAGGGGATTGATTATTTTCTTTTCTCTGCTGTAATTTCCCGCGCACTCCTCCCTTTGATGTCCCTTCGTTCGACAGAACGAACAGATGTTCTGATAGAGGAAACAGTCATCAATCGTATGATTTGTCTTGCCACAATGATGACAGAGCTTAGCTGATCTTCGCGTGTTTTGCTGGCTGGCCTGGGCTTTCCTAGCATTTTGTGGGCTTCCCTGGGTCCTTCCAACATTACCAGAATTTTTCTGCTGACTTCTTGGAAAATTATCATTCTCTTGATGCTTAGTCTTCTGAGCTTTGGGTGAAGAAGTCTGCCTAGGAGCATAACGGTTCACAATTTCGTTCCATATGTTCTTCCTCGGTGCAGAATCTTTAGGAGTGACGTGAGATATGGTGATGACCTCGGACTCCACCTCATCCTTACCTTGTTCTATGCCGAGTTCATTGTAATGCTCATTGGCCAAAATCGTACTATCTGATCAAAACCTAACCTTTGGCCAGTTCGCCCTTCATGATTCAAAATATAATCACGCATTCTCTGTTCCACATCCAGCGGCATATTATACAAAAAGGCGCGGCGTAAGTTGTCATGTGTTCGCATGTTCATACCAGGGTACGCTCGACTAGCCAGTTGCTCAAGTCGTAATGCAAACATATTAATACTTTCTCCAGACTTCCTCTTAGCCAGCATGAACTCCTGTGTGGCCTTTTGCTTCATCTCAGACTCATGATTCCACCATGTAATTAAAGCACTCTTTACAGCAGGATATGAATCTTCATCTTTAGTTAACTGCCGATACAAATCCAAGTATGATCCGCCCAGGTAATTTCCCAAAACTATCAGCCAGTCATCAGGTTGGTCTGCGTAGGTGAACTCACAATATTGTTCAAACCTCCAGAGAAATTTATTAAAGTCTTGTCCATCGTCAGGCATAAACTTCGGTGGTGGTGCGGCGCGTGGGTGCGGCGCGCGGCCGAAACGCCCGTGCATGCAGCTGCGTCAGCAGAGTAACTGACTTAGTAATCATCGTCAACTGAGCCTGCATAGCTTCCAAAGGGGCCGGTTTCTCACTGGTGCCAACCACTATCTAGATGTACGAACTCCCACCAAAACAATTCAAGTGGATCTGTGGAACATGGATGAGTTAGACAGTATAAGTATTAAGGTAATACACAGATTGATATAAGTGACAGAGAGTGCAGCTTTGGTAAGATGCACTGATATTCCAGAGCAGAATACATGCTACGCACACCTCACAACCAGTAAAGCCTACTCTAGGTAAGTGCTATCTTCCTAAGCTACTCCGAACAACCTCCGATGGCATGCTCGAGGGTATCGACTTAAATTTTACAGCTCAGAGTGTCTTAAATTGTCCGCTCAAACGAGCGAATCGAAAACGTC
>JABUQX010050191.1:0-12316 GCA_015478945.1 Trachelipus rathkii
AATAGAGAGAGATGAGTCATTGAAGTACTAGTATTCTATTATCGGTAAATATTAGTAATGTTTGACGTATACGATTTTGTAGTCTGTAAAGTACACTATTTCAGTGTATATAAATATATCATAAAGCGATTCTAACTGAAGTACAGCAAGTTACATTGCATGTAGTATTGTCAATATTATCGGGTAAATATTTATGTGTTGTGTTGAATAAGCTATACAGATTAAATAGAAAATTTACATCTTTTTTATTATGATTAGGATTTATGTCATTTTTTTTTATTTTTTTTTGGAAATATATATGTATTCTTTTGAAGTAGGATTATTATGATATTTCTTCCTAGGCTATTAGTTCAACAATATATCAGGAACTGTTCTGTATGGTAGGACTGATTTTAGCGTCATCTCAATTTGAGGATGTTGATAACGTTATGTTACTGAATTCATAGTAGCTATTTTATTTATTATTTGTTAGGGAATAGAGCCAATCTATTCTGTTATGATATATAAGAACTGAAATAGTTAAAAGCTTGAGGTGTAGTTATATTCAAAGGATAAGTCCACGGATCATTCAAGATCAGAGCATAAGTTGTAGGGGTAAGGTCATAAATTCGAAGGCTTTAAATCATGATTGCTAATGTTCTTTTATGCAAAATATAAACTAACTACTAATACTTTTTTTTTTGAATAATTTTTTTTTTTTTGAATAAATCTAACTAGCCAGATAAAGAACGCTGGAGCAGTTTTTGGTAGTCGGAGAGGAGTCAGGAGAAGAATTCAATTAACACAGGACGCGTCTGTAGGTATCGTCTTTTGAGAGGAGCTGGGGGGGTTTGAATGTTGAAGAAAAGGTTAATGTAATTGGATGAATAATATATATGTTCTATTATCAAAAACGCGAACAAATGTGTGATGTACTTCATGTAGAGAAGATGTTCATTAAAAAATGATGTACGAATCAGGTGAAGTACAGGACTGGTTCTGGACAAAAGTTAAAATGTTCTAAATCTGATTCAGTACACCCATCGTTAAGAACGTTGTAACGTAAGTTGTCTCATAATAGTTCGCCGGTGAGACCAAAGAAGTGACTGTCACTGCTGGGGCGAAACTAGAAATAATGAAAGTAGAAAACATAGCGTCCAACTTGTCACATTTTCAGTACTAATGCACAAAATTATTTAAACACATTTAGAAACAGGTTAACAACAACAAGCTTTGGATGATACAGAGCGTATAGCGCTGCCTTCGGAGTTAGGTTTACAAGTTCACACAAGGTAAAATAGTTCTTGATCAGAAAGTATTGATAGTGAAGGCAGACAGGAACGTTCCTCATTATGAACAGAATTTGAAAGCGTTTTTGTAGCCCAAACTATCCAGATCCTCAACAATGTGTTGAGGGTATTGGGCAGGCAGTGTGGAGGGGTCATTTCGATCAATTGTATTGACTTAGTTAATAACCGATAGAATTATTATTCAGTAGAAGCAAATATTATATAAATGGATAAAGCGAGGGAGAACGGAAGATAGATGAACGGCAATTTACACTATCACGTGACTGTTTAGGAAAAGGAGAAAGCATTCGTATGTTTGCCTTACGGTTAGAGCAATTGGCTGCGAAGGCATACGATGGGCTCGATATGCGGCAGCATAATTCATTAAGAGAAGCTTTTATACTTTAATACCATAAATGTAAAAGAAAATGAGAAGAACCATCTGTTAGAGAATGGAATCTGATGGAAACAAGAGGAGTCTCGTGGACGACTTGTTACTAGCTTGCCGATAATGATTGATCGTGAATATTTTAATCAAAGGTAGGGTTATTAAATATCCCTCATATAATACGACTGGGAAGGAATAATGTAGGGTGGATCAAAGTGTGTCGAGCTCTAATCCAACATAAGAAATATATGTATAGACTAGAAAAGCCAGTTGGTACGGAGTCATTGAAATGGAAACTGTGCCGATAAAACAAAGATGATAAACAGCGGGATAAGACAAGACAAAAATACGACAATAGTCGTTATAACAACACTCAAACTATAAGAATTTCAAATGAAGAACACAGATGACAAAAAAATTAAAGGTTCCCCTCCAAGTTGTTTTGGGGAATAGAGGAGAGAAAAATTTTTAAAATTGGTTTGGGGAAATTTTTTGTTTAAGATGCTTCCCCCCAAAAAAATGGTCAAAAACCTCTGGTGACTGTTATTAAATATTTAATATATGTTCATATTGTAGAAATAGTAAGGACATAAAGAAGAGAACTGACTGTATGATGTTTTTACATAATCTTCGGATAACGACAGTTTATAGGAGGTTCACAGAACCCTGCACTTTTGTAAGACTCCCGATGCAGTATACGTTTGCCCTGAATAAAACTCCACATCGTGGTAATGATCGAGGTAGAAAACAAATATGCAATCAGTATAGGTGCGCACCGTCCTGCGAATAGCAGGAGTAGAAGTAGGTAGTTATAGGGATGATGGTGACACTTATATTAAAGACTGTGATGTGTGTAAGGGATCACACAAGCCAGGTCAGTGTCAAGGGGAAAATAAATTAAGTAAAAAATGGGGAAACTAGGCCACTCCACAAATGAGAGCCAATTTGTGGAGGGGGTCGATGTTTTACCTATTTCTCGGCTCCTTGATGAAGAAGCTATTAAAATGGCACATAGTAAAATCATTTTTAATGAAGAGTTGACCTCACATCACCGGTTGATTGCTTGGGGATAGATGCCATTCCCTTGGATCTTTCAAGAACAGAAATAGGTAAAGTAGAAGAGGAACTAATGGACTCGGATATAAACAAAATTATCCCAGTGAGTAATAATATGTTAGTATGTAATGAGGAGATTGATACATATGATGAAAGCCTTGTTGTTACGGTAAATCTGTGCCAGACGGACATAGATCCTCTCTTAGTATGTGTGTCGTTGGATGAGAACAAAACCGCCTGGCATGATGGTCTGATTGACAGCGGGGCTGGAATCAGCTTAATTATGATGCAGATATATTATTAAACATTAAAAAAAAATGTTAAATTGTTGCCTTCTGCAGCTGTTCATATAGAGGCTATGGGGTTTTTGGGGGAAATACACATACTATTGAACCATTATGTTGATTGAGAGTGCATGTTTTGAAGGGGATTTGTTACGTAACATTGTAGAATTTTTATCGTTCCAAGAATATATGACAATTGTCGTCTTATTCATTGGGTTACTTGTATGGTTAGAGATAATCAGTTAGCCTGATTAGTCCCGAAACTATTGTTGCGGAGGGAAGGGAAAGAAGAATGGTGATTGTCGCCACGGTGTTGAGAAAAAAGTAAAACACAATGAGTATCCTAGATTTGACCGATAAAGAGTAATAAATAACAACTCTTATGCAGATTCTAATATCAATGAGATGACGCTTTTTATTAAATTTCCCCAAGATAGGAGTTAATCTTACTGGAATGAAAGGAATGAGGATTATAAGTAAACCAATATGGAAAAATTTGAGTAATTTTTGCTTCCTCATTAACCAAAGTTATTACTTCGGAAGATTTTATTATATTCATGAAAGCGGTCTACAGAATGGTTAGTACGTGATATCTTGACCTACTTGTTTCAGGTTGTGTGTCACCTTTCCATTTATTGTGGCCCACATAGGTGAAGAGCAATTGTTCATTACAGTAGTACAGCAAACAGTTTGGGCATCCTATGGTGATATGGTTGTCTCTCATTATTCGGAGAGATGCTGCCTTAATAATGTGAGAAACAAAAAGCTATTCTTCAAAAGGACTCCCCATAGTGCTGAAATATTGGTTAATTCTCCGTTCGATCTTCTGCGCTGGACCTATTAAGTGTTTCCATAGCTTATGTACAGGAAATAAATATTGTATGGTACTTATAGACCATTTCTCCAAATGGGTATCGGTTGTCCCTCTACAGGACAAAACAAGCCACACTGTATCTCAGGCATTAAAACAACAGGTATTACCGTTTTTACCAAGAGTTCCGTCCAGAATCCTTACGGATAATGGTACAGAGTTTGTTTCGCGAAATTTTCAAACAGTATTACAAGACTTTAATATTAAACATGTTCGCGCATCCCCTCTCCATCCTGCTAGTAACGGGTTGTGCGAGCGTTTTAATCGTAGCCTGATTCAAATATTGAAGTGTTTGGTTTGGGAAAAACCAGATCAATGGGATGAAGAATTAACCTCCTCCGTCCTCATTTATAATAACACAGTTCATAAGGCTTTACAAATGTCCCCCACTGACTTCCTCTTAAAAAAATCTCATGGACAAGATCTGCATAGTTTCCCACAGTATTGGAAGGAGGGGAGTATAAACTTTAGACCGTTCAAGGTGGGACAACTGGTTGCGAAAAAAGTGGTATATACGGGACATAGTACAGCCCAGAAATTTAAGAAAAAGTGGGAAGGCCCTTTTACGGTGGTAGAGGTGAATGAAAACTTAGTTACATATGTTATACGACGTACGGGAGGACGATCTACAAAACAGGAGAAAGTACATTTCTCACATTTACGTGGCTGGATAGAGATTCCTCTATACTTACAGCGTTATTTAAGAAGAAACAAAGCTCTTAAAGAACAATTCTTCATTGATGACGAAGAGGAGGAAGATGAGGAGGAAGAGTTTTGGGATATTGAGAACACAGAAAATGTGGAAATGAATAAAACTACTGAAAAGGATGATGAAGTACCTGAAGATCCCTTATATTCAAATTTAAATTCTTCAGAGCAGTCTGAAGAAGAAGAAAATGATTTTGAAGGTTTTTTAGAGTTTAACCCTATTTCGGAGGATCTTCAGAACACATTGTCTAAATGGACCGAAAATCTTACAAATATAAAAGAAAAGCTATGGTTTTCTCCACCTATAATAAGAATCGGACAACAAATGGACCGAAGTCGTATTGACTCCAAAGTTGTGGACTTTAGTACTTCCTCCCCTAAAGACAGGATCAGCGGAGGACCAAACCGTCTCACATTGTCCCCTATACTTGAGGATTCAAATGAATATACAGATGTACCAGAAAATAACATAGAAATAGGATCCCCATTGATGGATTATAGAGATTTATATGTGGGATCATCGGATAAATCTGCTAATTTTATTACTATAGACCAGGTTAACGAAAGTTATTTTTCGGGTTTCAATCCTGATTCAGTACATTTTCATGCCCACGAGGGTCCAGATGTTTCATTGATAGACTGTGTTTTTGGGGGTGTTAACAAAAATCGGATACAAAGTTCTTCTAAAGATAGAGCTTTCTTCCTTCGAAGAGAGTGAGCCGGGTATGCTTATGCCATCTGGTTCAAGATCATCGGAATTCTCTGGTTTTAATCCGGATGAAATTATTGCCCATCCTTTGGTACCTCGAGTGAGGTTGGACATGCGAAATGAATCGCACGGGCGTACTCAGTTATCCCCGCTTCCAAGGGGACTTTTTAATTATACTTTCCTGGGAGAGGTAGTGCCTGATCCCAATGACCCTACTGGAAATGGTTTGGCGCTCGTTCCTATTATAGACAATCCTTTTATTAATCAAAACCGTATTCGCACCCGACAGACGGGGCAAGTTGAAGATTTACCATTTATAATGTCCACTCCATTAGAGTTTACTAAGGCATTCAAGCGACCGAAGACCGTAAAATTACACACTCATGGAATAAAAGAATGTTACTACATCCTGTAAATTGAGTACCACCACTTCAATAAAAGAAATCCACCACATCTGCCCAGGTGCCACACATTGATATAAGTGGGATTATGGATTCATGTTTAAAAAGTGGGAGTGGGATACACTTTAAATGGTAAAAACTTTGATATTGTTTTTTTTATGTTTTTTCTCCTAAGAAAAGAAAACTTTACTCATTCGCCAAAATTAATGGCTTAACGTCATAATTTATCTTTTCTCTGTACGTTGATCAGTTAATTTTTTGGGGGAATTCCAGTGGGATGTCTTTTTCATTGATAATTTTCAAGTATCAAATATCATCATTTTTTTTTTTAATTTTGTTGGTTCTATAAAAACATAAATACATGTTATATAAAAGATATTTGAAGTCCGTAGAACTTCTTTATGAACAATACGCTAACATGTTTAACAATATAGTGTGAGGTTACTTGAGTTTAATTATAGTACACGGGGTAAAAACAATATTTGAAGTTCTCTTAAATTAAGGATATATTTTTCTAAATATATGGTAAAGAAACTATGGTGTTTTTTCTATATTAACATGGTTTTTTAATAAGTAATTAAAAATTATAACAATAACTAAATTTTCCGAGTTATTTTCACCACATAAGTCGTAAGGAAACTCTTGTAAAAAATATCCAAGAATAATAAAAAATAATAAATAAAATAAAATTAATTAATAAATGATATTAACAATATAATTGTGATGCTATATAAATAACAAATGAATATTCTTTAGGTTAATCTATGTACAATATGTATTATTATAATATACTCTTTATACTAACATAATATAAAAAATATCCCTAAATAGTAGGATATAAGATACTAGGGTAGGATGTCTAACTTATAATTTACTTAGATAAGCTTAAAAACAAAAAAAAAAAAAAAAAAAAAAAAAAAATCATACATAGACACATTTTAACATACTATAAAAAAAAAAAATGATTTGAACAATAAAAAATTTACTGATATAAAAATTATTATTGAAAAGAAGTATAAAAGTAGAGAAAAAATGACAATATCTATAAAAATCTCTATATAAAAAAAAAAAAAAAAAAAAAAAAAAAAAAAATTAAAAGTAAAGAACCATTAACTTAGTCAAAAAAGTATGGGAAAGGTCACCGTGAGTTAATAAACACCCATTGAAAAAATTATAGAAGTAAGAAAAAGAAAGCGCTGCTATTTCACGAAAGAGAAAGCATTAAAGAACCGTTAATAGTGATTAAAAAAAAAAAAAAAAAAAAAAAAAAAAAAAAAAAAAAAAAAAAAAAAAATGAGTAAAGAAAACAAAAACACTTTAAAAAAAAAAAAATATATACTTTTATAAAAAAAAAAAAAAAAAAAAAAAATAAATAAAAAAAATATAAAGAAAATTAAAAATAAAACAAATTTTGAAGTTGGTTATATATCTATATACTACCCACTGGATCGGTTCGGCTTGTACTTGCGTTCAAACAAAGACAGACACCGTGAACCGGAGTTCAAGTCGGTAACTCTTTAATATCTTTCCAGAAAATGCTGTTCTACTTGCAGTGAGTTAGTGAGCTAAGTCTAGTACCATAATAGCAGGAAATCAAAGACCGTTATCAATTGGAATTAAACATTAACATAAAATCATCACATGCTAGGAACATGTGCCCAAAATAACGCCAAGAGTAGGCCAAAAATGTAAAATTGATTTATACATAATATAAATAGAGTTGAATATTCACGTTCATAAATGTGCCTGTTTACAATTGAAAATTTGGAAAAAAAAAAAATTTATTAGAACTTTCATACAATAATTTGGACATGGAAAGTAGCTAAAAATAACAAAAATTTAATGATGCCATTGAGCCTAAGAGGATAACATATCGCTCAATATCAATTACATGATTTCCTGTTCGAAGAAAGATTTGTAAAAGCATAAGGTAAACATTGTTTATGTAGTTATTCTTATATGCCCTATTGCTATTTCAGTCATTTCATTCTGGAAAAAGAATTTTAACAGATGTGTATATGATTATGCCTCAAAGTGTAAACTTCACCCTGTTATCTGGGCCCTTCACATAAAATTTTTTGTAAAATGAGGGGAGGGCTTAGATTTACTACGGGGGGGAAATTGTGCTTGATTGAGAGCCTGTTTCAAACATTTTTAGTATTTTTTTATTAACTTAAAGGAACAGTAGTAACTTTAGTAAATTGTGGATACTATTTGTAATTTGTGTGCAAATCGTAAATCGTAAATGCAGTTCACTTGTGTGTTAGGTTTATGGTTTTATAATAATTTATATATTATTTTAATTAAATTATTCAATTAATTTATTGCATAATTATTTGCTATAATTTGTGTGTCATGTATTTGCGTATGTGCCTAATAAAATATTGTAAAATAATTATTACAGATTCTGATTTTTCAGAGTATGAAGTTTCTTTCTTTGTGATTAATCATAGTTTAAGAGTCAGTTAAGGCAGGGACTAGATGTCATCAACTGATGTTCGTTCATGTTGCTTAAAGTTACGTCTGAAGTTAATATTGTTTGAATGATACAGACAGAACTTCCAGTTTAGTCTGTGCTCTGCCTGAACTGACAAATTAAAGTCTAGACGAGTCTGTAAACGTCGTTGAACGGTCCAACAATTGGACAACGGTGGGATAAACCCAACTTCTCTTACGAAAACATCCGGGAGCCCGAACTTAACTCCTCATTGAACGAGCTGGGCTCTTAAGTACTCAAAAATCCTTTGAACTAACTGGGGAGCAGAAACTAAGCTTACTCATATGAACCATCAAACGAAAACTTTTAATAAACATGAACATTTAGGTTTAATTACGAAGAATACAAGAAATGAAGTTTGCATGTCGAAGGAACCGTAAGGTGATGCGCACTATTTACAAGTTTAATCCACTATCAATTTGTCATGACAATTATGCTTAGATTAATATGGTAAATAGATATTATCTAAGATATAATCCTTCAGAACATTCATAACCACAATCAATCTGTATAGTTATCTTGGTCGTGATTATGTATATTAGTGTTTATGCTCTTAATTAGGGTATCATGTCACCGTGGATTTAATCATTTAATACTTACATTAATTGTTGTATCAATAAAATTTAGTCTAAAATATTGTTTTTTTTTTGCATTCAATAAACCATCGTCAACGTTAATATGCTGACTCTCGGTGTGAATGATCCTGTATATGTACTATCATATATAGATCCGTCATTGTTCCCATAATATGAATATACCTGTTCTAGAACCTTAATTCTCAATTAATCTTAAATAAACTTTATTTATTAGATTAAGTTTAAACTCCGATTTTGAAAATGACTTATTCGAAGACGGGCTTTAAATCAGTGAAACAAAGTTAGAGATAAAATGTTGCCAGACTTTGATAAAGTTCCTGCCAATCACAATTTACTATTTCAGGTCAAATCCTAAGCTCCTATCCGGTATAGATAATGAAGGAGCAAAAATCGGTGCTCGTATTTTATCTTGGTTAGAAGTAGGGGACACTTGTTGCAGGGGGCGCCACATACGGGTTAATTCAAATCTCCTCCTTTTTCCATCATTAACCGCTGACTTGGCTTGCTTGAATAAAACACAAGCGGATGAATCACTCTCTCGCTACACCGGCTCCGTGCTTCCCCGTAAAGCCGCGCCTGGATTAATAGATATATATAGTATAAACGTTATAATATATATACTATATGACTATAACTATGATAATATAACTATATATATATATTATATAGTATCATTAGATATATACCATTTGCTTATGGTATGTATGACATTCCAGTGCCTAATGGTTTCGCCTTCTATGGCATCAATATCCACACTCATGCCTCCAGAACACACATATCATATAACACATCCTAATATCCCACCCTTTCTAGACACACATCTAGCAAGACATCCCATCCCTATATCATAACGTGTAGGGAGAAAAATTTTGCCCCCATCCTATGTATTCCTGCGTTCGTAGATGGTACTAAGGACGTGTAGTTAGGTTGGTCTGCCTACTACCATTATCTTTGCCGAGAATGCTATTGCACCCGGAGAAGGGTGATCGCCGAAAGCGCCCTTCTAACTTTAAGCGAAAATGTAATGAATCGTATCTGTATAATGAAAATGCGAGGAATAAGGTTAAGGAGATGACGGAGAGAGGTGATGATGCTATTCGACCAAGGAGACGGAGGCATACAATTTGAGTTGCTTACCACGCGGTGAATTGGAAACAAGGTGTAAGCGAAAGCGAAACGGTGAACTGACTTGTGGAGTGGGTGAAAGACGTGTTGTGTGCTTGAAAGGAATGAGAAGGGATAGAAGGTATTAGGCCAATTCTCTGCTGAGTGAGTTGTGGAGAGAGTATGGTAGATTTGGTGTGTGAGTACTAGGATCCTGAAGGTAATTTAAGTTCAAAAGGTCAAAATTTTGTGGTTGCGACATAATCCATCTGAAGGTATGTTGGAGAAGAGTACGATTTCGGGATAATCTGATGATGTTTGGATGTGGGGAATAGGGATTCAGGCTTCATTTGCCACAGGTACTGAGCCATGTCAAGGAGTTTTTTTTTACAGTTGTCACCATACCACTCACGGCATAGCCATATTCCAAGGAGGTGTTTATACTCAAAAGTTCACGACCGTCTAGCGCACAATTGAGCATGATGAGCACAGAACCAGTAAAGTGAAGAGATAAATTCGTAAGAAATACAGAAGATGGCAGAGAATTCCAGAGGTGTGTGGGAAAGAAGGAAGTACCACAGCACTAGCCTGGAGTACAATGTCACACACGACTCGTCAGCGCAGATACAAGACATATTGTGCACGAAGGCCGTCCCTTAAAGGGTGGTACGCGGAGGTGATAGTTCCCTCGAGCGTTTGCCGTACGGTACTATAGGATAGAGATAACAGCACCAACATCGCCTCGCAAAAGATAGAGGCAAAGTGAAACTGGAAAGTACAGAAATTTATAGCCTTTTGCCGCTGACTCGACCCTATCCAAAAGCCGGGTGAAAGCGGAGCCCCCCTCTCCATACATGGCGGAGAGACCTTTGTAAGCGAGCACGAGAAAAGAGGAAAGTCTCACAGTCCTACAGAACTCCAGTTCTTGAGGTCGCCCAAGGCAACTGTGAATGTGGAGGTTCCAAGAACATTTTTGTTCATGTTAATGCAAGGATTTATATTTCAACAGGAGAGCGCAGAGACCGTCGAAAGAGACAGGAAGTAGAAAGTATTTGAGAAGAGAAAAGATAAGTTGAGTTTCTAAAGATTGAATTTCACAGGTTTCTATCCATCAGTGAGGATAAAATCGGAAAGATAAAGACGAGAGGCAATTCCAGAAGTAAAAGTGGAGTAGAATTGCTATGAGTTAAAGAATGAAGGCGAGTCCACGGAAATAGCGAGTGGATCGAGTTAGAGGTGCAGGTGAGAAAGATCATAAGAAAGTAGGAATAAATAGGAGATAAGAACGACCCTGAGAAACACCCCTATGACAAAAAGAAGAAGAATCGCCATATTCAACGAACAAGCTGATATTGACGATTGAAAGAAAGCAGATATAATAAGCAAGAAAGGAGGAACCAAAGGGGGAGCTTGGGAGCATGACGCTGCAACTCGGCAAATGCTTTGTAATGTCAAGCCGCCACCACCCAAGTCTCCCGTAGTGTCTTAAAGACGAAACCTAAATCGGTTGATAGGAATGATAGTCGCCATAACTTTCGTGCAACGAAAGCGTACGGCGACGAGTGAATTCCAATATGATACTAAGAGTGAGTTGAAGGGTTTCAAAGATCTGATCTTAGAATACAAAGTGAGAGCTATAGGGCGAAGTTAGAAGGATCAGAGCGGCTTCCTTTGTTCGGAATACGTTTGGACATGGAGAGCTCCAACACTTGAGGGAGAGAAAGTCTAGTATGAGACATAGAGAATATATGTTGAGCGAGAGGCCGAAGAAATTAGTCGACATAGAGAATAGCAACACAATGATCAGATCGAAATAGAGGAGGAGCAGATTTACGAGTTGCGTAGAGATAAAGATTGTCAGTAGAAAGAAACCAGGAGGTTAGCGCACTTTCCTTTGATGAACAGCGCTTTGCTCGTCGAAGAGTATCCTGCAACGATTTCTAGCTGAATGAAAATTAGACAGAGTGATAGGAGAACGAAGAATTTTTCCACCCCGATAGCACTGTCTCTACCTGAATGGCCAGAGAAAAGCACGATCGAACCTGGATTATAGGAAACGAAAGATAGTTTAGAAGAATGAATAGAAAGACAAATTGGTCTGAAGAAGGAATGAACATGCCCATCATCAAAGATTACAGCTCCCTCCTTATTTTAATCTTATACATCCATCATTATTCCTTATTGAGGTAGCCAATTTTCTATCATCTGCAAACTTGAACCCTTACATTTTAAGTCCTGGTCTAAATATTTTGATACATGATGAGAACAGCCATGACCTAAGAAATGTTACGAGACCACAAACATGTATCCTCATTAATTAAAAAAACTTTCATTCATTGCAAAAATATTAATTATTAGTAATTTATTATTATTTATTATTTTATTATTATATTATTATTATTATTATTATTAATTATTATTATATTGAGACTTA
>JABUQX010050192.1:0-5000 GCA_015478945.1 Trachelipus rathkii
GTGTGTAAATATTAGAGAAAAACTGTGTATATACGGAGGTTTGGTCATTTGAAAAGGATGGCATGATACGTCGATTTGGTTGAGCGGATTTTGATATAGAGGTTAAGGTGTTGGAAGTGAACAGACCGAGGAGACTGAAAGAGAAAGTGATCGATACAGTAACAGTGTGCCTGAAGAGAAAAGTGTGTGAGTACTATATTCAAGCTTACGAGGAATGGTGCGCCCAAAGGAAGTGAATGGCGTGATTTTTGTGAGGATGCATTGTTGTGGGCTGGCCAGGGTGAACCACAAACTTACGAGATTTTCAATGTGGATTTGTTTCGGTGAATGAGCCTCAAGGGTGGATTTTAGCCCGATGTTCTCATGCGCACTTAAGGGTAACAGAGGATTGATATGGCGCGACGGGGGTTTTTTTCTGTCGACTTGAAGATATGCCTCTTCTACTCACTATTTTATTTCCAAAGACATGTTTGTGCACTCAGTCTCAGCCTCCCCATGGCTCCAACATGCTGAAGTGGCAGTGCAAACATGCTTTGAATAATAGTTGAGTACAGAAGACCATATCTTTAAGTCGACCATGACTCTCTCACATCCGAGATTATATATCTCTGTGAGCCTTACACGCTCGCGGAGAGGCATATATGCCTAGAGATGACGGGATCGGCTCTCAAATAACAAGTTAGATAACACACACTGTCTCGCTACACGCTGTCTATGTTGTTGACCTCGCTCGTATGTTGTACGCTACACAGCAGAGATATTGACCACTCCTCACAAAAATCACGCCATTCAGCTTCTTTGCGCACCATTCTCTTAGCTTGAATTAGACTCACATTACTTTCGCCTTCAGCACCTCGTTAACTGTATCGATCCACTTTCTCTTCAGTCTCTGGCTGTTCACTTTCCATACACACTTAACCTCTTATACAACCGCTCATACCAATCGACTCTCATCCATGCTTTTCAATGACAAACCTCGTATACACATTTTTTCTTCTCTAATTTACTTCGTTTCAACCCACCACACAACTCCTAATGAGTTCCTCCTCATTTTATTATTCGTTCTCACACTGAAAAAATACGCCCTAAGGTTATCCATCAAAGCAGACTCACTTACATCTATACTCTTATTGTACGGGATATATACTAGCATTACATTAATACGTAACAACAGATCCCATACGAACCCAGACATCTCAAGCTGTCCCTTTTGTCCTTTCATTCACCAAATATTTATTTCATCATCGCCTTCTTACCACCCACAGCTTTCTACTATCACTCAGCATCATCTGAAATATAACCTAAATATTTAAACTCAGATAGCTTTAACAAGTATTCTGAGTTTAAATTTTAGGTTTATTTCAGATGATGCTGAGTGTAGTAGAAAGGCGTGGTGTACAGAAAGGCGATGATGTAATATATTGGTGATATGAAGGACAAGGGACAGCTTTGAGTGTGCTAGGGTTCGTATGAGGAATGTTGTTACCCGTTATTTCTTAAGGCGATCGTGAGTATGTAAGTGAAACT
Source organism: Trachelipus rathkii (assembly GCA_015478945.1). Classification (NCBI taxonomy): domain Eukaryota; kingdom Metazoa; phylum Arthropoda; class Malacostraca; order Isopoda; family Trachelipodidae; genus Trachelipus; species Trachelipus rathkii. The sequence goes on from JABUQX010050192.1 coordinate 1,528, forward strand.
ATAAGTGTGGAACTAAGAGGTTAATAGATGTAAGGTGCATTAATGCTTTGATGGATAACGCATTAGGGGACGTATTAGGTGTGAGAAGAATTAATGAAAAATAGAGGAAGGAACTCATATAGGATTGTTGTGGTTTGTGGTGAAAGAAGTAATTAGAGAAAAAAGTGTGTTTACGGGAGTGTTGGTCCATTTGAAAAAGGATGGGATGATAGTCCGATGGTTGACGGCGGTTGTATAGAGGTTAGTGTGTTGGGAAGTGAACGCCAGGAGACTGAACGAGAACAGTCGGATCGATACAGTAACAGTGGTCTGAAGGAAAGTTAATGTGAGTCTAATTCAAGCTAGAGAACTGGTGGCGGCAAGGAAGTGAATGGCGTGATTTTTGTGAGGATGCATGTTGTGGCTGGGCCAAGGGGATGACCCCACACTTACGGAGCATTTTACAATGGGATTGTTGTTTCGGTGAATGAAGCTCACGGGTGGATTTTTAGCCGCAGAGTGTTCTCAAGCCTTAAGGTAACAGAAGATTGGATCATGGGGAGGGGTTTTCTTACGTCGACCTTAAGATAATGCTCTTCTCACTCACTATTTTATTCCAAAGCATGTTTGTGCCTCCACTATCAGTCTATGGGAGCCATGGGAGGCTTGAGAGTGGAGTCGACAAACGGCCTTTCGGGAAATAAAATAGTTGAGTAGAGAGATATCTTAAAGCTCGACAGAAACCCCTCCCCCATCTCAATCTCTGTTACCTTAAGTCGAGAAATCTGGGCTAAAAAATCACCCTGAGCTTCATTCACCGAAACAAATCCATTGGTAAAATTAGTAAGTGTTGGGGTTCATCCCCCCTGGCCCAGGCCCACAACAATGCTCCTCACAAAATCACGCCATTCACTTCCCTTGCGCACATTCCCTCTAGCTTGAATTAGACTCACATTACTTTCCTTCAGACACTTTTACTGGACTCGATCCACTTTCTCTTCAGTCTCCTGGCTCGTTCACTTCCCAACACACTTAACTCTATACAACGCTCACCAATCGACTATCATACAATCCCTTTTCAAAGTGGACCAAACCTCCGTCATACACATTTTTTCTCTAATTTAACTCTGCTTTCACACCACACACATCCAAAATGAGATCTCATCATCTCATTTTATTAATCTCTTTCACACCTAAATACGCCCTAAAGGTTATACAATAAAGGAATAGCACCTTCACATCTATACCATCTTTTTCGACTATAGTTTCATCTATATATCACCCTTAATATCGGTATATCACATTCCTCATACAGAATCCTGCACACTCCAAGCTGTCCCTTGTCCTTTCATTACCAAATATCTTATTACATCCTCCACCGCCTTCTTACCAAAACCGCACAGCTTAACTACTACCACTCAGCCATCATCTGAAATATTTTAGGTTATTATTTCAGATGATGCTGCGTGTAGTAGAAAGGCTGTGGTGGTACGAAGGCGGATGATGTAATTAATATTTGGGAATGAAATGGAAGGGCAGCTTTGAGTGGTGCTAGGGTTCTGAGTATGAGGATCTGTTGTTTTTTCGTTATGTACATGTATATAGTGAAACTAGTGCTGGATAAGAGGTATAAGATGTAAGGCTGCACTTCTGCTTTGATGGATTAACCTTAGGGGCGTATTAGGTGTGAGGAAGCAATTAATAAAATGAGGACGGAACTCATTATGGGAGTATTGTGTGGTGTGGTGAAAGAAGTAACTTAGAAGAAAAAATGTGTATTACGCGAGGTTGTGGCTCATTTGAAAAGGATGGATGAATAGTCGAATTGGTTGAGCGGCAGTTTATAGAGAGATATAAATGTGTTGGGAAGTGGAACAGCCAGAGGACTGAAGAGAAAGTGATCGATACAGTTAACAGTGTCTGAAGGAAAAGTAATAACCGTGAGTCTATATCAAGCTAGAGAATATGTGCGCAAGGAAGTGAATGGCGTGATTTTCTGTGAGGGATGCATTGTTGTGGGCCTGCGGCCAAGGGGATGAACCACAACAGCTTCGAGATTTTTACAATGAGGATTTGTTTCGGTGAATGAAGCTCAAGGGTGGATTTTTAGCCCAGAAATGTTCGTGGCGCAGCTTAAGGGTAACAGAGATTGATATGGGGGAGGGGTTTTTTCGTTGGTCGACTTAAGATTATGCTCTTCTACTCAATATTTTATTTCCAAGCAATGTTAACGCAGGAGTTTGTATCTGGAGTGCGGCGCGATCTTTGCACGCTTGTATGGTATGTTGTAAGAAATTACAAAGAGACTCACGCTCCCTGGAAGAGTTAGTAAGAGTTAGGCGCTGATGGGCACATAAATAAACGACTAACGCGCGCATTCCGACACACACTCAAGAGTTGTATACTCCGGTCTGACATAGGGCGTCGCACGCATCCATGGATAGTGGAAGACATATCAGCATTGATACATCTGTCTCAGAGGCGTGTCGCTTAGGTGTATGGGGTTCATCCCCTGGGCAAGGCCACAACACATGCTCTCAACAAATCACGCCAATTCACTTCCTTTGCGCACATTCTCTAGCTTGAATTAAGACTCACATTACTTCCTTCAGACACTGTTTTACTGTATCGATCACTTTCTCTTCAGTCTCACTGGCTGTTCACTCCCAACCACTTAACCTCTATACAACCTTAACCACAAATCGACTAATCATCCATCCTTTTCAACATGACCAAACCTCCGTAATACCATTTTTTTTCTCTCATTTACCCCTTTCAACACACCACACAACTCCCTAATGAGTTCCTTCCTCCTTTTTTTATTAATTATACACCTATCCCTAAGGTTATCCATCAAAGCAGAATGCCCTTACATCTATAAGTCTTATGTCACACACATCATCCATGTTTAGCTTGTATAGGTCGGATGGAGAGATCTCATCGGACAGAAATAGATGGTCCGGACGTCAGAACGGGACGAGCTTCTATCGCTCTCTCTGAAGTCATCCGATACATAATCCCGGTGTGTGTCCGGTGTGTGTAGCGCGCTCGACCAATGGTGCTTTGCTAGAGGGCATATACATACTCAGCATCATCTGAAATATATAGATATGTGACTTCAATACTCGTTCCCTCTCGCTCGCTCTCATCAGACGCTGGATTGACTATCGTTGCTTAGTAGATCCACACCTTCAGTACAAGCCACGATTGCTAGTGCTCCTTTGTACATTTACCTTTCAGACCCCTCTTTTTAACACTGCCCTGCCAAACTTCTCTACCAGTCTTCTTAAACTTCACGTAACAGATTTAAACATTCACTCCCTACCAAGGAGAGACGCCCGCCAGCCAAATAGTAACACAACTACTCCCACATCAAGCCAAACCCAAACCGTTTCATTCTTCATAACCACGATCTTACTATCAAGCCCATAGCACAATTTAATTCATTCAGAAGCTCTAACACAACACCAATCATATCATTAAGACCAACATGC
>JABUQX010050192.1:15000-20000 GCA_015478945.1 Trachelipus rathkii
AGGTTTGAAAAAGATACCAATAAATCTCGTCTAGTAGTAAAGTTTTGTAAAATATAGTAATTCCGAAAAGAATCAGAAACTTCAGAAAAGAGAAGTTTTTGATGGTGAAACTCTTGATGCATCTTTCACTCTCTCCATATTACACCCATTGTGATTAATGAACATATGTCTATCTTGAAACATTATTCATAAGGAAAGATTTTATTTTAATAAGAGCTTTCTTTGTATTTCACCATTAAGTCTATTGCGTTTCACCAAGAAAGTTTATTACCTCTTCCATTATATACTATACTAAGGTCACTTAAGTATTCGTTCAGGACACCGCTGGGTGAGCAAACTAGATAACGCCTAGCAAATTTATTCAGTTTAGGATATTTACCCTTATTCATCTTGCATAATTTGAGGGGATTAGCTTTACTTTCTGCTGATTCATTAGAATACAAATCAAATTTTTTTTTTACTATTGTTGTTTTCACTTTCTTGATCATTGTCTAGTATTTAAAATTCGTTGATTTTTTTCTTTCTTCACCTATAAAGCTGATTTGCAAGTGGTTTTTCTATGACTTCCTGTTCAGAAATAATTTTTTTAGTCGACTTTGAAAGTCATTGAACAGTATTGTATTTCACCATTGACATCACTAAAGATAAGTTGGAAAACCTGGATTGCTACTATGAAAAAATATATTTTACGCTTTAAAGTATGTATTTCATGTCTACTTCACATTTACGTGTTACTTTCATTAATTAAGGTAATATTTCGAAACCTCTGTATTAGAGCAAGATTCATAACAACGTGCTATGATCCTGATATAGATACACTGTTCTTGATAATTACAGTAGTACAATAACATCAGCAATGAATGTGTCATAGTATTTACTCATATGGTTTGTAGAACTTCAATACCATAATCATTGCTTGTTGGTACGTTTCGATTAATTTTCTGGACTGAACTTGTAAACATAATCAAATTTTCCTTCACACCTAATGTGCGTTGTAGCATTAAGACTAGATCCACAAAACCGGCTACCTGAAAAGACACCAAAAAATGTCATTTGTAGAAAATTTTAATTAATTACGGTTTACGGCATGATGTATTATTACATTAATCTCAATACTCACGCTTAACTAAAAACAATGCCGACATATACAACAGAGCATCCAATTTTAACTAACAAAAACATTCTTTATCTGCCTCTAGCACAGTAGGTTCACCTGTTAGAAGTCGAAACCATGCCTATCGATGGGTAGAATATCTTTATTAGGTTGAGCAGAGGCAAAGGTTGCTATCGAGTTTAATAATCTGTGTAATATTTCCACATGGTCGGGAAAGCATAAGAAGATACTTACCTCGACTATAATACCTAATGCGGTAAGTGAAGAAACACAAATTTGAGGGATGCAAAGGTTCAGTGGTCAAATAATTGAATACAATATATATATAATATATATAATATATATATATTTAAGATATATATATATACATATTCAACAAATATATATATAATATATATATGTTATATAGTATATATATTATATATATATATATATAAGCAAGGTCTCCACTTTCCACGTCTTTCTGGGTGGATTCAATGAAAAGCCTTTTCTATTTAAACTTTATTTTGTATCTTTTGGCATAGGAACTACCGGCGACTTTGGAAGAGGAAATATAAAATGATCTAAAATGTGGAAGCATGCTTCCATTTCAACGTGGGTTGTTAGTGTGTGTGAGACGCTCCAATGGAGTTGTGGGTGTTTCTATGTAGCCATTCAGAGAATCTATCTATTCCAAGTCATGTGAAAGCGCATGGAAAAAGGAAAAGGAGGCGATTCGAAAGGAAAGAAGAAAAAAATAGGGGGAGAGTTTCTGAGGAGAGGAGGAAGGATACACGTGGTACATATGAACAGATATATATTTTTTTTTGTATCTGTATTTTCAAAAAAGTGAATTTTTGAAGTATCTCTGATAAGAGTATATTATATATATATATATATATAAATATATATAATATATATATATATATAATAATAATATTATATATATTATATATATATATATATATATATATATTAGTGATGGACCGGATGTCCCAAATTTGACTGTTGCGGATGCGGTTTGCGGATCTTAAGATGATGAGGAATGCGGATGCGGATTCTAAATAAAAAGTGTAGATGAGGATGCGGATGCGGGATGTTACTCTTATGAAATTTGATTTAAAAAATATATAATATATATATATAATTATATATATATATATTATATATATATATTAATATATATATATATAATATATATATATATAGTATATATATATATAATATATATATATACGGTATATATATATATAATATATATATATATATATTATATATATATATATAATATATATTATATATATATATATATTATATATTATATAATATATATATATATATAATATATATAATATATTATATAGACATGACATGATATGATTATATATATATATATATATATATTATATATATATATAATATTATATATATATATATAATATACTATATTATATATATTATATATATATATAATATATATTTCATCTTACATTCTCTCCCAGTCAGGCTTACGAGCCGGTCAGTGGGGCCAACCTCCGCTTTCATCTTGTTCTATCCAATCCATCACGATCCCATCATTCCATTGCAAGCTTATCCATTTGCATGCACTGGTGTTTCCTCAAGAATTCCTCTACTGTGTCTCTCCACCTCTTCCGCGGTCTTCCCCTCGGTCTCACTCCCTCCGGTCTCCACCTCCACCTCCTGCTGGCAACTCTCTCTCCTCTTGCATCCTCTCCAGGTGTCCCCACCATCTCAGTCTGGCTGCGTCCACTTTATTCATCATGGGTTTCACACCCACGCTCTCCCTCACTGTCTCGTTTCTCACTCTTTTTCTTCTCGTCTTTCTAATCACTGTCCTCAACACATTCATCTCCGCTGTTTGAATTCTACTCTCCTCTCTCCCTGTCATGCTGCTAAAGTGACCATAGTCCCGCTTTTAGGCGGGACAGTCCCGCCTTTTTCGACCCTGTCCAGCTTCTTTAAAATAGAAAAAAATGAATGTCCCGCTTTTTTTTGAGAAGTCCCGCTTTTTCTAGAGATATCCCGTTATTTTTCCCTTTTCAAATAATTACAATAGGTAATATAATATTTTAAATTAAAAAATAACAACAATAATGATTGATTATATATATATATATATAATATATATATATATATATATATATTATATATATATATATAATATATATATATATATATATATATATATATATATATATATATTATATATATAATGTATATATATATATATATATATATATATATATATATATATTATATATATATATATATATATACCTATATATATATATATATATATATATATATATATATATATATATATATATTATATATATAATATATATATATATATATATATATATATATTATAAGCGTACGAATTACGATTGATAAATTTCGTTTTAAAACGTCCTTTTGTTTCAGTGAATTTCACTCACCAATGTCCAATGATGAAGTGGTATCAATTTAGTTCAAACTAATCGAAGTTAGTCAAGCTACAAGGATTAAGGTGTGTGCTGCAAATAATGTGATAAACATGTCTACTGCAAAAAGGAAGTGTGTTTTTAATGAAAGCCTGAAATCTATGTATTCTTTTTATTCGCAATACGACCTCAGAAAGTGACGGTAATGACATCATCAAGCATCTCAACACGAAAAGGCAAAAAGGAGCTGATATCTCTGCATCTACGAGCAAGACAGTAACAGAATACTTCAAAAGAATGACACCTACTTCGAGGGATCTAGAAGTTAGTGCTGCAGAAGGTTTGTGGGCGTACCATACTGTGAGAGAAAATCAAAGTTTTAGATCTGCAGATTGCGCTGGTAAGATTTTTAAGATATGCTTTGAGCCAAAATATTTTTGTGCTAGAACAAAGTGCCGAAACAATTTTTTAACGTTTTTGCTCCATATGCTGAGGGAGAACTAAGACAACAAATAAAAGATGACCACTGTGTAACACTTTTAACCGCTGCGAGCAACCATGGATACATTAAACTGTTTCCCGTTATGGTTCGTTTCTTCCAGCCATACGTAGGAGTTCAGGTAAAACTCCTTGACCTTCAATCTCTCCCCTCAGAGACCTCTGACATAGTCGTAAATTATTTAATAGATGTAATTAAAAATTATGATTTACACAAAAAAGTAGTTGGTTTTTGTGATGATAACACAAATTGTAATTTTGGGGGCCATGCAAGAAAAGGAGTAAATAACATTTTTAGAAAGCTGAATACCTTCATGGGCAGAGAATTAATTGGAATAGGATGTTTCGCTCATATTCTGCATAACGCAGTGCAATGTGGTATCGATTGCCTCCCTGTTGATGTTGAAGCTGCAATTGTAAAAATATATTCTTATTTTTACATTTATACCGTTCGAGTAGAAGAGCTTAAGGAATTTTGCGATTTTGTCGAGATTGAGTATAAACAGCTCCTTGGATACAGCAAAACAAGATGGTTTGCTTTAATGCCTGCTATCGAAAGAGTGTTGAAACTCTTTTCTGGACTGAAATCATACTTTGACAGACAGAACAATTAAATGTCCAGAGGTTTTGAATTTTTTTTTTTTTTAAATCACCTTGCTGCAATATGGCTTCATTTCCTTCATTCCCAGGATGCTTCTTTTCACAAAGTTGTTTTGAAGGATTGAGGCAGACCACAAATTGCATCCTAGAAGTATTGCTAGAAATATCCAACATGAAAGAAACATTACAGTCGAGAAAAGACCATGTGTTTTTACCACATTCGATTCGAGGGCTAATTAGCAAGCTTGAAGAAGAGGGAGTAAATTCTTCTGAGGTAAAGACCGTAAAGAAAATAGTTGTGGATTTTTATGATACTTGTTTGAAGTACTTGGATCAGTGGTCAGTTACATTTTCAGATTTTGAAT